>CM076579.1:31156752-31260937 GCA_034641835.2 Pinus albicaulis
ACCTATAATGGAGAGCTAGGATTTAGCCATGCGGAAGTAGCCAAGCTAAATTTGTAAAATATGGATAGATGTATTCATACTTGTGGAGAAGAGATTTTCCATGACAAGCCAGTCCGGTGGATGGAAATCCTTTAAGCACAGTAAAAACAAATCAATAAAATAACCTGATAGAAGGAGATTGCCCAAGAAAATGTATAAGTAAAAAGGGTTATTGTATATCCATAAACAATTGAGGTGGAGCCGAGTCCCGGGAGCTACTCGTAGCAAGAATAAACCCTCTGAGCAGCAGTCTAACCTAGACTTAGCGGGATTTACCAAGTGAAGTCCTACCCAACATCTCAATCGTCGATTGCCAAAGTACCAACGGTGGAGATCTACAAACCGTCACACTAACGAAACATATCTCGTAACGTCGTAATACTAACATTTTTACAACCGTCGCAATACCAACGTCTATCTCCAAACGTTGCAATACCAACGTTAACCCAAAAATAAACTTTATATTAAAAATATCCCTGGCAGTGTGCTATGGCGGTCTTTCGAATTGCGCGTTAAGAACTGTTAAAACCCGATCATATGTATTGCTTCCCGCGACAGTCTTCTACTGCGGTTAGACTCCCCGCGCGGTTATACTGTTGGTTTTATTACATAGTTTTTATTGCAAAGTTTATAACATAGCCCGAACTTAGATTATGTGCACCAGATGGGTTCTAAGATAGGTTTAACACCATAGTTACATAACATTTGTGCTATGAATTTTGAACGTAGGTTAGAAATTTAACTTAGACTTTAATTATTTCTTTGACCAATGCTATATTTTCTATATTTAGTTACGTCGTAAGCGTCCTTATATGAAAAAAAATTTTCTCTAGTCTACTTGACAACATTATTTTCCATTAGATTATATGTTAGACGATTGGAGAGTTTGCAGCTATTCCATTAGGTTCTATCAGTGAAAGTAGTTAGAACGATTCAACCGATTTGTAATTCAAACTACTCGCTGCCTTCCGCTATGAAATCGCTTAAATGTCTTATTGCTTGGTTAGATATTTTTGTATTGAATACAGGACTACTATCATTCATGAGCAACCTTTCTTCTTCCACTGCCTTTATTTCTCTCATCGAAGCCCTGCCTTTTCTTTGGTCTTGCTGGGATAATTAGTTCTTCCTGGCTCGCTCATCAAGGATATTATGTTTATAAACGAGCTGACTTCATGTATAGTGGATAATAACCAGTCGCTTCCCGTGAGAGCTTTCTAGTTGCTTCCAGTGAGAGCTTTTTGGTTGCTTCCAATGAGAGATTTTTGGTTGCCTTACTTACTTAAGAATCAGTCCCTTTCTTCTGTATGGAATATAGTAGAGTCCCTCCATCTATTCCTTAAGGTATCATGAAGTTCGTGCTGTAAGGGTGATGTCATACGAGCTTTTTAATTCGAACTTGAGCACGAAGGTTCTGTAGTAGGAGTTGGCATAGCTGGAGCTCTATTCAAAATTCTTTGGCAGGGTAAGAATCAATATTTCAACATTCTCTGGCAGGGTAAAAATCAATATTTCAATGTAATTTATTTATTTAACTTTTATGAATAATTTTTTTCTTGTATCTAAAAGCCATATTGTTAATTTTTTAATTCCATAGACAACTTTATAATCGTGCCAATCTCCATAGCATCTACCTTTGTGTGCGAAGCCATATCATGGCTCCTCATTTACAGAATGCCCAACTACAAATCCCTCTGCTCCACCACCGATGGAACAAGAAAATGTGTTTAATAATTAGCCATTAGCCATATGTGATACAGATCCAACTAATATAAATGGACAGATTGCTACCTTACATTTATAGAGTTGTTGTCCTAGAAAGGAGTCATCAAATATCCTGCAACATTATCATCACCTAAATATTTGAGTCACCAAAGATCACTTGGAAGGGATCATGCCAAGCAAAAGGTGAAAGCCATAAGATCATCATTGTTGGAGTCAATATTTATTGCACAGGCGGATGGTTTTTCCTTATTTATTTAATAGCCTAAATGAACGATCCCTGGGGAAACAAACAATAGGATTAAATTTTCCAGCCCAGTTTTGCCACCCTAATTCCTTCCCTTACCATCCACAGTTTTTATGTAGTTTTGTGCTATTGAAAACCGTATTTCATTCATATCATTGGTGGGGAAGATCTAAGGTCTCAGTACCAGTTCCAAGAAAATCTGGAAGTTATATAACGGTAAATATCATGGTGTGTGGTATGGGAGTTAAAATACAAATACTTACTTTCACAATTATGTTTGGACTCGATTTCATACACTTGATCTTTCCTTCTAAATGTCCTAGGAGTTTCTTCTTGAATCTAAAACTCTGGAAAAAGAACTAGAAAGGAAAAATATGTATATGCACCTATTACTATAGAAATAGATTAGAGATATAATAGAGATAAAAATTTGGACAACTTCGTATATATCTATACTCTCCACAATATTTAAATAACAACAATGTGACAATGTATAGAAAGAAAAAGGATTAACCCACAAATAAAATAACTCATCAATAATTTGACCAGATGGATATAATGAATCGTTATTCCAATAATTTATTTTCAAAGGAAACCGAGCTAAATGAAGGGAAAATCGCCCAAATCAATTAGGAACTTTCATATGCTACCTGCACGGGTTAGTTCCTGGCGAGTCTATCATATGGACACTCGGATACAGTCCAGTGTGACAATAATATTTGTAAATACAATGTCAACATGTAAACATAGGGAATAGACTGAACAATTAGGTTCCATAAATTCACAGGAAGATTCCATATTTCATCCTAACCCTTAATACTATGGGAGAGAATTGATATTACTCGCATGCTGGTGGAGCTCCATTCTTATTTATATATATACCCAAAATCCTAATCAATATTACTGCGAAATAAAAATCAAAGAACATCATATGAACAATAGTTAAAGAAATTTGCTGCCCGAAAGAGTTGGCTATATCATGTAGGAAGAAAGACTTTCCTTGACAGTAGATTAAAACCATTTAACTACCATTCAGAAAATCACTCATTTAAGAATATTGAAAAAAAAATAACCTAGTTCTAGTTTTCTATTCACAACCCAATTGCAGTTACTATTCAACGAAACTTTCTCATTACATAGTACCAAATAATTAATCATTGCAAGTTTTCGAAGTAGATACGGCCTCATTTGCTTACAACCTAAAAATCTAAACCATAAGACATCCAAGCTAGGGCATGGAGCCCAGTTCATCTGCGGCACTAAAAACCCTTAAACCCGGAAGTATTATAAACTATCTTCAGAAGGCATTACGCACATAATCAGAAGCTCTGTAGTAATTTTATGAGTACCTATTGCCAGGGAATGCCATCGTGCATCCAGAGAAAGCTGACTTCATCCGCATCCTTTCAATTTTCTTGTGGCCACTCGAAGTCTGCAAATTCCCCAAACCCTGCAAAGAGTATGTAACCACCTGGAGTTACCCATCTAATCAGAATAAAAAGAAAACACAGTGGCTAGAAAAGAATGATTGGTAATAAGAGAAATCTGAGTGGATTACTTGATCCTACCATGCTGAGTTATTGTAGGTTATTGAAGTCATCGTAGAAGTACTCCAGTGGAAGGAGGAATTGAGATACCAGAAAACTGAAGGGGACCCTATCTTGTAAACCCTCATCGAAAGATAGAAAAATTTAGGCAAAATATGACATGGGATTTTCGGTAATGAGTTTCAGAAACAGGGAAGTCCATGACTGAGCTGGTGAAACCAACCACAGAAGCAACACTCCAGTACCTCCAGAACCCTCGACATCCAACTGAGTGGAATAGCGCAAAATGCCGAAAGAGATGGCCGGGAAGAAACCCTTATTATCCGTCGGCCTCTCTGCACCGTAGGATCAGATGTTACAAGATCAACGGTGTCAAAGAAACCAAGTGGCTGTGCTCAAGAGGTTCAAAGATTGAAAAATAGAAAAAAATAGGAAGAACCTAACAACAACACACAATATGCACACCATATCCCTTGGTACTATCTCGCACATAGGAAAATAAGACCAACAATAGACGGAATTATTTATTGATTCTAATGGTGCTATGAATACCTCCGATGTGTAAGGAAGAACCTACTATATAAATCACCCATAGAATAAAATCCCATATAACGTGATATCCCTTTGAAACCCAAGCGTCGCTCTTCCGACGGATATAAATTTTTGGATCGTTGCTCTTCCGACGTTTCAAGCGTCGCTCTTCCGATGTTTAAAGCGTCACTCTTCCAATGGATATAGCAACTCTGTAATGTCGCAAGACCGACTCTTTTCTCCAAACTGTCGCAACACCGACACTTTTCTCCAAATGTCGCAATACCGACACTTATCTATAGGTGTCGCAATACCAACACTTGTCTCCAAACGTCGGTATAGCGACAGTTGTGGGCGGGATTTCTCCAAACCATTGCAATACTAACACTTTTCTCCAAACGTCGCAATACCGACACTTATCTATAAGTGTCGCAATACCGACACTTGTCTCCAAACATCGGTATAGCGACAGTTGTGGGCGGGATTTGAAAAATTGATAAAAATTGGGGAAATTTCGACAATACGTCAAAAGTGTCGAAACTAAAGTGTCGGAATTTGGACCAAATGTACTCAAGTACCATAGTTTTCTACACAGATACATTCAGGAGGAAATGGAGTTCCTTGACATTACATCGCTTGGCATGACATATCGCTATGCTTCCAAGATCGAGCAGAAATTTAAGCAGAAGAAGCGAGACTTTGGATCCACGAATCCGAAGCCAGGGAAAGGCGCCCCCCAAATTCAGAACAAGGGGCAAGGCCAAAGCGGGGTGAATCAGAACAACACCACAAATCCAAAGAAGGAAATAGGGAAGTGGTGTGAATTTCATAATAGCCCCAGTCACAGCATGAACGAGTGTTAGGCCAAACAGTCATTGTTGGCCGAACTAAAGGCACCTGTATCAAATGCATGTTTTGATCCTGAGTCAGAAACAGACAGAGGCAATGACAAAGGGAAGCATATCATTGATGCGGATCCTAGTTCCATTTTTGCCACCACCAAGATCTAGAGGGAGGATCCCGGGGATCCAGAGGAGGGGGAGCGCCTCTTCCATTCACAGATGTGGGTGAAGGTTTCTCCCTTGTCGATAGCGAAAGCCAAAAGAACCTCATTTCAGCAGAGGTCGTGAAGTGGCTTAGCCTACCGACCATGGCACACCTACATTCGTATACAATCGAGTGGCTTCATCGAGGGAGAGATCTCTGCATCCGCCAGCAGTGCCGCCTTTGTACAGTATCAAGGCATTCATGGATGAGGTATTGTGTGATGTTGTTCCTCTTGATGTAGCTGATGTATTATTGGGCCAACCATACTTATGGAGGAGACATGTTGTGTATGAGTCTAGGCCTTGTGCTGTTATTATTACTTTAGGAAATAACTTGTACATGATACAATAGGTGGTATTGCCTCCTGCCATCTCTTTGACTACTGCAAAACAACATAGTAAGATTGTTTCCCAAACCAGGAAATTTATTTTCCTTACAAATCGATCACAAGGAAAGAAGAATATTGTGGCCACAAACCTCAAAACAGGGCTCCCTTGCACGGCTACAACAGATGGACAAAGTCATGGAGGAATACGTGGACATTTTCTCTTCACTCACAGAGGTTCCTCTACACTGTTAGGACAAGCACTCCATTGATCCGATGCCCGATGCACCGCCGCCTGATGTTTTCATACCTAATACAACTACACAGACAGAATCCACACATGTACTATCTGAGGCTGATAAAGAAACCAAATTTACTAAATGCATCCAACATGTCTATCCGCAGGTCCATGACATCTTTGACAAATCTAATACTCAGTTCAACAAAATTTGCCTCATCTCAAGGAGGATCTCAACACAATGGGGACCATTTCTTCCTAAGGAGGGAGGAATGATCCAGGTGGATATCGGTGGCCACCCACCTATTCCATTTAGACTTGCACCATTAATTCTTGCAGCTTTTCACTTTCAGCACAACTTACTATTTTTAGCATTTTGTCAGTTCCTAAACTTTCAGAGCCGTTTGGAGGCCCTAATGAGCCACGTGGACATTGGTGGCCACCCACCTATTCCATTTGGACCCACACCATCAATTCTTTTAGTTTTTCAGTTTCAGCACAACTTACTATTTTTAGCAGTTTTTTGGGTCCTGAACTTCTAGAGCCATTTTGAGGCCCTAAACAACGTTTTTTGGGCATCGTTTATTTGGTGAATATGATTCCATTCCAGAATTGATATTAATGGTCAAATGTTTTAGTCCTCGGATATATATTTCTAACGATGTATCATGTGCGTCAAACAGAGATAAGATGCCAAAGTTACAACCCTGGGAAGTTGAAACACCAATTTACCCAAATGGGGCCCATAGTTTTGGCGCTTCATCTCCTACGGTTAGGTTTTTGGATATTTATGGTTTTGCATTGTTTCTAAACAATAAATAGGCCTTCGTGCCTCATTTTAACATAGTTAAGAGGCATGTAGCCACCACATCTCTTCTCAGAGATAAGCTACCAACACCCTAGCTATTTTATTTCCATTATGTTGGTAAGCATATTTATGCTATTTGCTATTAATGAAATGAAGCATTATTTATGTTGAATCTTTGTTTTTATGTATATTTCTCTATTTTATTATGTTCCTACATAAATCCGAATCATTTTTTAAGCTCCCGATAATCAACACAGATTCACCATTTTCCATTCTTCTTCGAGACTAGGAAAAAAGGAGATACCCACTCAATGTCTGATATAGGATAAAAAAAACCCGCATCCAACAGTTTCTGCAGCTCTTTCTTGACTAATTCCTTCAGATATGATTTCATCCTTCTTTGGGGTTTCCGCACAGGCTTGCATCCTTATTTTATGTAAATATGATGTCTACATACTGAAGGATGCACCCCTTTCATGTCCTTGTAATCCCAAGAAAATGCATCTATGATTAGAGGCTCAGTATTTTAGCTCAAAAATTAAAGTGCTCAAAATTTAATGAAACTAGAATGATAGAGACCAAACTGTCGCAAGGAATACAACGCAACTCATTTCGTTGAAAACCAAGTTCAGATGAAGGAGTTATGGTCTGCTGATCCTCGTTCAGAACAGACAAATTTTTATAAAAAAATTGCAAAATAGGTACAGGCTGATGACATGGTAGCCCAGTCAGTATTCAAGGAATCTTCTTCAGTTTTTGTCCAATGGGACTATGACAAGTGTCACTGCTAGATTCGCCACTTTTTTTTTTGAAGGTAAAAATTGTCCAATGACCTCCTAAGGTTGAATTTGGGTTTATGAATTTATGTGCTAGAATTATTTTTTTATGTGTATTAAGGATTTGAATAATATATATATATATATATATATATATATATTTTATTTTATTCCAAACCTTATACTAATTCCTAAAGTCCACATATAATATTCAAATTCGAATTTTATGTTATATTAAATCCGCATATGTTAATGTTTGTGGCATTAAACTTTATACATAGTCGAACTATGGGGTGTGAGGAATATATTAAAGTTCAGAGGCTATTATGATATCATTGGCATATTTCAAATGTGGAGGCGTATTGAAGTTGGAAATCACAATATATATTAACATTGGCAAATATATTTTTGCAAGTCCATTGCAAGTCGGAGCGGAATGCGTATTTTAAGGTTGGATGGCATAAGTCAAAGGTTCACAATAGTTGCAAAACATATATATGGGGCAAAGGTCGAGGTTCGACCCCGTGATCTCCCCCTAAACACCGCGCTCTTTTACCATTGAGCCTCACACCTGTACATTGAAAACGTATATTATATGCAACAGACTTATAATTGAAGGCATCTTGTTGATCCGACAGCAGAAGGAGAGGGCCAGCCCTCCTCCACGTGACCCAACAACATGACCATGTCTAAACACTCAGCCATAATGCAGATTTTAAGTGCATTTATCCCATTTAAACTAGGAATAATCCCTAATTAATCATCCACCTAATTAGCGATGGAATTAGTGGCAGCGATAAATTCAAAGATTTTGCCACATTTGTTGGAGTTAATTGGAGTCCATTGAGATTTGGAGGAGAAATTGGGGGAAAGTTTTTTTTTTTTTTTTTCCATAACTGAGTCAATTTTAGACCAAATTGAGCTTAGAAAGAGTCATTCTTGGCTAATTGGAATGTTATTAACGCATTGGAGCATGTTTCAGAGGTAGAGGAGCTCATCTACAGAGGTTTTTGTTGCCTTGAAGAATTTTGAAGCCTAGGGCCACCAGGAGGGAAGGCCATGCCTAGAGCATCTGGTAACCAAATTGAGTAAATAAATAGTCATTTATGATAGATTTAGACATTTTTAACTCATTGGAATAGGTTCAAAGAGAATTTAATGCATGTAAAAAGAAATTTAATCACAATTGAGCTAATACAGAGGCCCAAGTTATGAAGCTGGACCAAGGAGATGTAGCCCAGGAGGGGTGAACTCTTTCATCAAAACTATGTTTTAATGGATCAGTTGTTATGGTTTGTTGTTATTTATGTTGCTGTTTTTCATTCATTTAAATTCATGCTTTATGCTTTAAAATTCACTCATAAAATTCAGTTTTAATTACCTCTTTGACACACATAAGCAACAAGGGAACCTGTACATCAATCATAAGATTAGTTAATAAGTTATATATATGAAAATTAAATTAGCACAGAAAAACTAACATTCAAATTCAGATCAAGTTGGTATCAGAGCTTAGGTTGAAGAGCTTGGGTTGAAAGGCAAGGTTATTTGCGTGTTAGTTGCTTGAGTTTTGTGCAAGTTTAATGGTTGCAAATTTGTGATGCTGACAAGGTTAAAGTTGCAGAAAGGTGAAGGGAAATTGTTGGTTTCAAGTTCTGAGATTAGGACTAGAAGAAGGAGAGCTAAAAGAGCATCATATTCACCCAAAATTCCACTCATAGTTGCACTTGAAGAACCTCAAGTTTTATCTCAAGAAGCTGAGATTGAAGAGGCACAAATTGTACAAGAAGTTGAGTTGATTGAAGAGTTACAAGCATCAGAAGTTGAGCTTGAATCCATAGCCATCATGTAAGGTGTTGGAGAGACTCAAGGAAATTTAGAAGAGGAATATGTCAAGAGAGACTTCAAAGACTTAAAGAGGATGGTTAAAGTTATGTTTAATGTATTTACTATTGGGATGGTAGGAGAAGATTCTAAGCCTCCATTTGGAGAAGGAAAGTTAGATGGTAAGAATGATGAAGAGAGGAGTTCAAAGGGTAGTGGAGGAAAGACACCTCCATATCCACCATCATCATCATCCTCATCATCGTCACTAACATCATCTTCCACTTCCACCACAAAAACCACTCACACTCATAGAAAAGCCACAAAAGGAAAAACTTCATTACTCAAATTGGACATTAAGTTTGAACTTCCTATGTAAAAAGGCGAGGTAAATGCAGAGAGGCTTGACAATTGGATACATCAATTAGAGGTGTATTGCAGAATTCGGAACCTTCATGAAGATGACATAAATATCTAGTTGGCTTCATTAAGGCTAGAAGGAGAAGCACTACTTTGGTGGGAATAAAATACTCAAGAGGAAATGCGAATCCATGGTAAGATATCCATTTCTTGAGTTGAGTTTATTTATTCCATTAAAAGGAAGTTTTATCCATTAGCCTATATGCAAAAAGCTATTATGAGTTGGAAAATTTTCAAGCAAATCAAGGGTCAAACAATTCAATAATATACCCAGGAGTTTAGGAAATGGGCTTTGTTGTTAGAAATACATTTGAATTCCCAAGATACACTCTTGAAACACACTGGGGGTTTACATTCCTATTTGAAACATGCTATCCTTATGTTTAACCCAAGAAATTTAGATGAAGTTTGTGTACAAGCCACATACTTAGAGGAAAGAGGGAAACAAAGCATATATGAGAAAAGTGAAAGTGAGGGTAAAGGAAAAGGAAAGTTTTATTGAAGAGGAAAAAGAAATAGCTTTGTAAAAAGAGAGAAGGAAAAAATCACATGCAAAACCTGTTCAAAGACTACCATGATGAAGACCACTATTGGAAACTTTATCCAGAATTGAAACTAAACAGACTGAAAGCCAAAGAGAAGGGTAAAAATGTTGCTATAGTTGAACATGACTTAGGGTTAGATTCAAGAGATGAGACAAATATTATAGCCATGGGTTTGAAAGGTAAACATATTGCAAGCACTAGTTCTTCAAATTGTTCAAATGATACTCATGATGAAGATAAAAGAATAAAAATTTTCCATATTAGAGTTGTCTTTAAAAATATCAAGAGTAATACACTTTTTGATAGTGGGTCATAAGCTAACTTGATTTCCAAAGACTTGGTTAAGAAATTAGGCCTTGAAACTATTAGACATCCGAGACCATATATTTTGGGTTGGATATGCAAGAATGAAAACTTGTAGGTTACAAGGAAGTGCTTCCTAAGATTCACCATCAACTCAAACTTTCTTGATGAAGTTAAGCTTGATGTGGTGCCGCTTGAGATATTAGGTATTGTATTGGGAAGTCTTTATCTTTATGATAGGAAAGTATTATTTCATCGCCATGAGAATAAGTATCACTCATTTAAGGATGACATTGAGTACATAATTAGAGTGCATAAGAATAATATAGGTTTGTCTCTTATAGATGCAATTGAAATGAAGAGGATAGTGAATGCAAGTCAGAACTTGACATTGTTGATGATAAAACAAAGAAATGTTTTGAATCACACTTTTAAAAATAATGCTTGTATTGTAATGAGTTGTTTCATGATTTTAACAGGTTTCCTTTGAAAAAAGGTGAACAAGATGTAAAACATTTGCAGCAGTCAACAGTAGTGTTGAGCAGTGTTGGAAACAAGATGTCGGTGCAAGAGAGTGAAAAGGTCAAAGAGAAAGTGAGAAAGAAACTTGGAAAAGAAGACATGGGTTCCACAAATGTTGGTTTATGGTTTCCAAAAGGTACATGGCAATGGCGAAGATACTTGGTCAAGATTTGACGCAAGTACAAAGCGAGATCAGCTAAAAATCGCCATGGTGACAGTGTGCAAGGTGAGAAACTTTTTAAGTTTCCTTTGATTATTGATCAAGGTAGGAACAAGATGGTTTCCACAAGAATAGATTGCTTTTTTGCAAATTCAGAAATATTGCAGCATGACGGTGTTAATAACAACAAGAGAAGGTCGCAAGAATCAAGGAAAAAGTTGACTTTTTGTGAAAATTGTGAAAATTGGGAAAATTTCAGTGGATAGAGATTGGAAGGGTGAGGGAAGAGTACCCTCATCCACATGATCAGTAATCAAAGAGCTTTTTGGGTCCAAAAGGATTCTAGCGAGGAGGATGATCAGAGGCACAATATTTTAGCTAAAAAATGAAAGTGCTCAGAATTGAATGAAACTAGAATGAAAACGACCATCCCACCGCAAGGAATCCAACGCAACTCATTTCATTGAAAACCGAGTTCAAATGAAGGAGTTATGGTCTGATGATCGTCGTTCAGAACATGCAATTTAAAAAAAAAAATGCAGAACATGTAGAGGTCGATGACATGGCAGCCCAGTGAACATTCAGGGAAAATTCTTCAGTTTTTTTCCAATGGCACTGTGACAAGTGTCACTGCTAGATTCTTCAGTTTGGTTTGTGAAGGTAAAAATTGTCCAATTACCTCCTAAGGTTTAATTTGGGTTTATGAATTTATGTGCTGGAATTATTTTTTTATGTATATTAAGGATTGGAATAATATATATCTGTGTGTGTGTGTGTGTGGTGAAAATCATATATAATATATATCTGTGTGTGTGTGTGTGTGGTGAAAATCATATATATATATATATATATATATATATATATATATATATATATATATATATATATATATATATATATATATATATATATATATATATATATATATATATGTGGTGAAAATCATATATTATATATATTAATATTTTTTTATTTTATTCCAAACCTTATACTAATTCCTAAAGTCTGCATATAATATTCAAATTAAAATTTCATGTTATATTAAATCTGCATATGTTAATTTTTGTGGCATTAAACTTTATACATAGTCGAACTATGGGGTCTGAGGCATATTGTTATATAGAATTCTAATATACAGATAAACTAGAGCTCCTTGAGTGTGGTGTTCCTTCACTCAGAACAACATAAGAAAGATACATATTCTTTTCTCTAGGACAAATAGATAGACAGAAAGGAAAGAAACCTACTTGTAATCATTTTTCTCTCTTTCTCCTTTCGTTGTTGCTGTCGCTCTCAATCCAACTAAGGCCGCTAGATCGATACCTGAAATCAAAGACAAAAGACAAAAACAACATGAAAATATACAATATCTATCTATCTTAACCAAATCAAACCGACTAGATCTAAGAATACATACACAATTGAGAATATATTCACAAAATATAAGCATATATATGAGAGAAAGAAAAAATATCTTTATTAAGAAAGTAGGAGGATAAGATTACCACCAATAGATCGATTCATCGTCAACTTGCTCCAACTTCATTTCTTCCTCATCATACCAAGCATCATCTCAGCAGCATAACAATACTCCAGCTCTCATCAATTGAGAATCCAAAAACATAACGCTACACAAAATTCTCCCTCCCTATCACTTAGATGAGTGCTCAATTTATAGGTAAATTGTAAGTGGTTTGTAAATAAATGGAATTGAATGGATTTCTAATAATAGGTGAGACATGTTTCTAGGTTTAGTGGTGATGGATTAACACATGCATTCCAAGTATGACACCTATGAGCTCTTCTATAAGGCACTGAACATGTGGATATTCCCGGAACAATGATGATTTCGCTCTCACGAGACCAACTCACCCTTAAGTGTGGATAAGTGCTTTGCAGAGCAACCTTTCATGGAGATAAGTGCTTTGCAACACACTTAGGCACATTTAGAGGAGTGTTGATGAGTCAATGTGTCATTTAATCTATACTTCAAACATTGGAAATCTCATGAACTAAACCCATCAATGGAATGACTTCTCTTAGGGCATATAGCAACTGAATTAGGGGATGATAGACACTGTTAGTATTGAATTAGGGGATGATAGACCCTGTTCATACTGGTCTTGGGGGATGATGCCCAAATTGACCTGTAACAGCTGCCCCCTAAATCATGAAGTCAAAATAATGATAATATTTGGATGAGATGCATTACAATGTGATGAGTAGGATCTGAAGCGGACGGTGACCTGCATCAATTTGCAATACATTACATCATGATATCTTACATATTGGATATGAATTGTTAAGGGAGGCATACCCATGCTTAGCACATAAACTATCATAACACGTACATAAATCAGAAATTCTTCTACTGAAATAGACATGCCTACAGATATAGGCCCATGTTTGGATGACCATCTGTATGTAAAGCCATCGTACGAATGATGTGGTACAATTCCTGAAATCGCAGCTTGGATGGATGAAACTAGATCTGGGTTCTTCTTATCTCATTTAATTGATTGTTCAAGTACAAGTATAACCATGCAAATATATGATCTGAAGTTGAACATAGGAAAAAATCTTCTGATTACCAACCGTTGATGTAAGTTGTTAACATACACGAGAGAAACCACCGTTGAAGTTAATGGTTCTCAAGGTACTGCAATATAATTTGCAAGACATGAATAGATGATTTAATGTCGAACGCCAAACAAAATATTTCGGTCGAAGGTCTGGTGATGTTAACCTGTTGCCGAAAGCGAGAAACCTACCATTGATGTAGCAAGCTCCAAGGCACTGGAAAGATGTTTCTAAGTCAACTTCCTAGATGATGAGCTGATATCAACAAGAAGCAACTTTATCTTGAAACGAGAGTAATGGTTTTGGAGACAAAATGTGACTTGATGAAGCAATGTTTAGGGATGGTAGTCATGAAAATGCAGGTTTATGAGTATTGCAGAAGACGAGGAATTACTGGATGACTTCACTTGAACATATTGACGACACTAAAATGAGTTGGCAGGATTGGCCTAAAACAAAAGTGATGGATGGTATGATAGACCATAGGTATGATAGACCGTCAAGAAGGTTACCCAACCCAAAAATCATGGTGATGAAGTGAAAGTGTCATGTTCAAGAGCGACCTGCTACCATAAAGTGTTCTGTTCTTTTTCCCAAAATTTCCCAGTCATTGCTGACCAATACTTCTTTATTTTTTAACAAGCTTGAGGAGGGTAACATATGCTTGATCTATAATTCGACCCTTCGGGTGAATCCATTTCTATTTAATGATTTAACAAGTCTAGCAATAATGAAACTTGATCTTTCCATGATCAGACAAGTCCATCACAATTTTATGTTTTAACAAGTCTAATGACAGTGAAAACCCGATCCTTTTTCATATTAGAGAGTTTGAAAAAAGGGCCGAAAAGAAAATGCCATAAGTCCTTTTTCGTAAATTTGTCGCTCAGGTCCGAAAAAGTGTAAAATGATTCCTGAGAAAACCTC
The DNA here is from genome assembly GCA_034641835.2 of Pinus albicaulis. Taxonomy (NCBI): domain Eukaryota; kingdom Viridiplantae; phylum Streptophyta; class Pinopsida; order Pinales; family Pinaceae; genus Pinus; species Pinus albicaulis. Next base: position 31,171,314 of record CM076579.1, read on the forward strand.
TTAGCCATGTTCGACTAAGGTGTTACTTTTTCATAAATAATCTATCTCAGTCCAAAAAAGGGTTAAACTTATACTGAGTAGATGTTGTTTCGTTTACTTTTACGAGCTCGAAAAGACAAGTGTTTGGAAATTGTTTCACATTATTGGAGTATGAAAAGAGCTAAAATAAGACTCGAGGGGGTTCCTTTTTTGCATTTATCAAAGCTCGAAAAAGAGATAAAAGTGCGCTTTAAATTCCTTTTTCATTTTTATCAAAGCTTAAAAAAAAGGATAAAAGTATGCTTTGAATTCCTTTTTCATGTTTAACAAAGCTTGAAAAAAGAGGATAAAAGTGTAGGAATTTACAGGGTAAGTTCCTTAGCTAAAAAACCAAAGGTCACCGCTCACAAACATATCACAAATTAGTACACTAGTATTATCACGTGGTTAAAACCCTCGAAGAGGGAAACAGTCCACGGCTTGAGCCAATGCAACCACTTCAGGCAATTTATTAATATAAAAATAAAAGGTACATATGTTTCTCTCATAAACGGTTATAGGAAAAATGACCCTCCATGCTCTTTAAATAGAGATCATGGACCAATTGGGTGTTAAGACATGGATTAAGTGTCGTTAATACCGAGGAGAGAGTGAAACGTCGGATCACTACAAATCGTGATCGTCGGATTATAAGTTACAAATGTACGTAGTAAAGAAACACACTTTACCTAACTCTACACTAGACTAAGTTATTCTTAATTATTTCCTATGTGTCGGAATATCCTAACATCCCCCCTTAAGAACAACTTTGGATAGGATTGAATTATTTACAAAGTTGACACAAAAGGAGCCTATTTCCTATGTGTCAAAATATCCTAACATCCCCCCTTAAGAACGAATTGGGATAGGATTGAAGGATTTACAAAGGTGACACAATAGGAGAAGGAAGGAGGCATTATAGCCTATCCCCCCTTAATGATAACTTTCCTAAACTCCAATCATTGATCGAAGTTTGGTAAACTTCACTTCTGTGAGAGCCTTTGTAAATATATCAGCTACTTGATCATTGGTTGGATAGTACTACATTTCAAGAACATGATCATGAATTAGCTTTTTGATGAAGTGTATGTGGAGCTCAAAGTGTTTCATACGCTGATGCTGAATTGGATCTTTACATAGCTTAATGACACTCTGATTATCACACCAAAGTATAGTTGGATGTTGTTTATGAAGACCAAATTCAGACAAGATCTGATGAAGCCACATGGCTTCATTGCTGGCTTCAACTGCACCACGATACACTGCTTCGGCCGAAGAAAGAGAGATGGCACTTTGTTTCTTACAAGACCAAGTAATAGGTCCTGAACCAAGAGTGAATACATATCCTGTAGTAGACTTTCGATCATCAGGGTCACCGGCCAAATCAGAACCGGTGAAACCGATCAACAATGGAGGAGCTCTTGCACTATAATGAATCCCGAATTGAACTGTACCTCGAATATATTGAAGTATTATTTTAGCTTCTTTCTAGTAACTTTCATGAGGTTGGTGCATAAACCAAGCGACAAGACCAATGGAAAAGGAAAGGCCAGTCAAGTATGGGTTAGATATAGAATTTTACCAACAAGTTGATGGTATAAGGTAGCATCAACTTCAGGGGTAGTACAAGTGACTGAAATCTTGACTCCAGAATGAAAGGGAGAAGGGGCTGGCTTACAGTCTTCCATGTGAAAGTGGTGTAGAAGATCACATGCATACTTGGACTGAGAGAGGGTAATACCTTCTTTGGATTGCAAGACTTAAAGACTAAGGAAATAATGCAAGTTTCCTAAGTATGTCATTTAAAACTTATTTTTGAGGCTAGACTTCACATGGTTTATATGGTTGGGATCACCACCAGTAAGGATAAGATCATTAACATAAAGAACAAGGATGGTGAAGGACTTACCCACTTTCTTGGCTTAGACAATGTTGTCAGAATGACAACTAGAAAATCCATTATCTAATAGAAATCTATCCATTTTGGCATACTAAGCCCAAGGAGCTTGTTTGAGACCATAGAGAGACTTCCTAAGGCAAAAAACAAGGCTAGAGTCGTTCTGGATAAATCCAGGGGGTCGTTCCATGTAGATTTATTCACGCAAATCTCCATGTAAGAAGGAAGATTTAACATCCATCTGATGGACTTCCCATTTAAAGGAGGCTGCAAGGGAAAGAATAAGGAAGATAGAATTCATTTTGGCAACAGGGGAGAAGGTTTCGGTATAGTGAAAGCCTTCAACTTGTGAGAATCCTTTAGTGGCAAGATGAGCTTTATGTCTATCCACTTTTCCATCTGGTCCAAATTTTGTTTTGTAAACACATTTGCATCTGACAAGTTTTCTTCCTTTTGGAAGAGGAACAAGATCTCAAGTATCGTTTGCCAATAAGGAACGATATTCTTCATTTATAGCTTAATCCCAATCTGGATGACCGGAGGCTTCCTCAAAGGTTTCTGGATCAGTATTTTCTGGAACTTGAGCCAATAAGGAAGAGGCTCTTTCGAACTAAGAACATGTACATCGTCGATTGGCAGGGTCACCTGCTAGAGAACCTACTGCATCCTGAGTAGAGCAGACCCATCTTGGAAGCTATCGAGTAAAAGGAATAACTTCAAGAGGTGGAGGAGGATTCTCATCCTCGTTGTCATCATCTGAACTAGAAGGAATGCTATTAAAAATAGAAGAGAGAGAGAGAGGTGGCACATATGCCGAATCAGGCTCGCAAGCCAAAGGTGGCACACCCACCAAACTAGGCTCACAAGCCGATCATTAGGGGAATTTTGAGGTCTAAATTGGGCCTCCTAAGAAAAATGTACAACCAAAAAAAACTTTATAAGAACCAATAATATTCAAGATGATGATGTCAACCATGGGGGATGATTCACCATTTTTTAAGTAAAAGGGTAGAAAGATTAAAACTGACCACCTAGGAACCATTCACCATTCATCTAGATAATTAGGTTTTTTCATGTATTTCTCATTTTTCGTGTAGCAGGGTCCATCGAAAGTATGCAACATGGGTACTCCTTGTATGAGGAATTAAATTTTGCATCCAATGAGTACTCTTGCTCGAAATTTGAGTAAAAACGTTGGGAGATAAGTTGAAAATATGAGTTGAAAAAGTAGTTTTTTTCTTTTTTTCCCTCTAAAATTTGATGATGTAATCGAATCTTATTTTATTATTTCCAATATTATTTTATAATTTCCTTAGGAGGCCCATTTTAGACCTCGAAATTCTCCTAATGTATATTTTCATTAAAATTTACATCTCTTCTAATGATTATATTTTTGGATTTTGGTTGAAGAAGTTTATAAGTCTATATCCTTTGCCATCTTCATAATATCCAACAAAAATGCATTTTTCACTCTTAGGTTCTAAGGATTTATGTTTCGCATTTGGAATATGGGCCTAAGCATCACTTCCAAAAATATGAAAGTGATTTACATCTGGTTTGATTGAGCTCCAGGCTTCTTCTGGAGTTATATTCTTTAAAACCTTAGCAGGAGTGCGATTTACTATGTAATTTGCACAGTTAATGGCTTCTATCCAAAAATTGAGACCAAGTTCTTTAGATTGAAGCATACAATTAGCCATTTCTTTTAAGGTGTGATTCTTCCTTTTAGCTACAACATTTTGTTGTGGAGTATATGGAACAATATGTTGTGGAGTATATTGAATTGATGTTGTGCTTCTTCATTGCTGCTTCTAAGACTTCCATCTTCTTAAAACATTTGGACTTTAAATGGCCATCATGATTGCAAAATTTGCAATGTCTATCTGTCTTCATCCCTTTTTTTTATTTCCTTATCATTTTGGTGAGTTGCTTTTTCTTAGGACCCTTGTTTGGTTTCAGACCATACATTTTAGGATACTGCTTCTTGGGATTCTTTTGATATGATTGTTGTTGGGATGCTAAGGCTTTCTTAGAAGCGTTTCCAGAAGTGATAAGACCAAGGTGTAAGAGTTTTTCCTGTTCTCTTATCAAAGAATCGTAAAAGGCATCAAAAGAGGGGTTCCTGTAGGTGGTTTCTGAAGAAATTATGGCTTCTCTAGTGGAATGGAAGGTGGAAAAAAATACAGAGTATGCAGGGTCCAAACTGAGCAAGAATGCAATAGATGAGGCTACCATCTTCCTTTTTGACCTTACAACCTTCTAAAAGAAGTCTAAGGGTCTTGAATTTGGACAAAAAATATTCAATAGAGGAGAAATTATTGGGGTCCAAAGTAAGCAACTCATTTTCAAGCTGGTGGGCCCTTATTTTATTTTGAATGCCAAAGACAGTATTTAGCTTTTCCAGGGCTTCATGAGGGGTGTCAATGTCAAGGATATGAAATCGAAGATCTTGAGCAATGGACATTCCTATCAACCCTCGTGCTTGATCTTGTTTATTTTCCCATTTAGCGACTTTATCATCATCAAAAGGTTTAGTTTCTTGTCGTGTGGCTATTTTATAAAGCCCTTTGCTTCAAAGTATATCTACCATGTGAGGTAGCCATTGGAAATAATTAGTGCTGTTAAGAATAATTGGGCATGCACTTTCCATTTTTTTTAAAAAATTGAAGCTGAAAAAGCTAAAAATAACTGCTCCAATGGAAATATCTCAAAAAATTAGGCTGATTAAGAAAAAACGACTCGAAAAACGGCTTCTGGATGAAGAAGTTATGCCTTTTTGAAAAAACTGAGTTGTAGATGCCAAATAGGTATGGGAATGGTTTGAAATTTGATGATGAAGTTCAACTTTTAAAACAAATCCTGCCCCTTTAACAAAAAACCTTTTACAAAAGAAGCTTGAGAAAGAGACTTGAACCCAAGACCTCTATTCTCATAAACTAACTTCTCATCAAGTGAGATAGTAAGAGGATTCTGTAATTGTTTGAAAGGAGTAAGGTTTTTTTTTTTTTAATTTTATTTAATTTTAGTCTTCGGTGTGCATGCTTTTTCCTGCAAAAAAACACAAAAAGCCAAGCAAAAAAAATAAATACAAGCCTTACGGTAGAATGTTAGATTCTCGGTTAGCCTTACCAACAACTATCTATTTTTTCACTATTTTTGATTTCCCAAGATCGCACAAAGACGCGGGGAATGAGCATACATAGCAAAAAAATCCCTTCTTCCTGTTTCTGATTTTCCGATATCACAGACAGCGCAGAGCAAAGAGCATACACAGAGAAGAGGGTATAGATTTGGAAAATAAATAAAACCTAAAAACCGAAATAAATAGAAGGGAGTCAAAATAAGAAAAACTATGAACAAATATAACTGCAAAACATATGCTTTATACCTCAAGATCTAAACTGACATAACTTGGGCAACCAGAAACCTTTTCGCATGAACGAAAGGCATTCCTCATTGTAACAGGCGCTCCGGACACAACAGAGTAGTTCTCCAGGCCTAAAAAATTTCAGAAATAGTAGATGTACAAAACGACAATTGCATGCAGTCAAACCGACTTCGAATTTGGATCAACAACGGATGCGACCCTCAAAATAGCTGTGATACCATGTAGGAATTTACAGGGTAAGTTCCTTAGATCAAAAACCAAAGGTCACCGCTTAAAAACAGATCACAAATCAATACTCTAGTATTATCACGTGGTTAAAACCCTCGAAGAGGGAAACAGTCCACAACCTGAGCCAACGCGGCCACTTCAGGCAATTTATTAATATAAAAATAAAAGTTACATATGTTTCTCTCATAAACGGTTACAGGACAAATGACCTTCCATGCTCTTTAAATAGAGATCATGGACCAATAAGGTTTTAATCCATGGATCAAGTGTCGTTAATACCGAGGAGAGAGTGAATCGTCGGATCACTACGAATCATGACCGTCAGATTATAAGTTACAAATGTACATAGTAAAGAAACACGCTTTACCTAAATATACACTATACTAAGTTATTCTTAACTATTTCCTATGTGTCAGAATATCCTAACAAAATGTGTGCTTTGGCCAATTTTCAATTTAATTTACAAGGAGGAAAAGATGGAAAGAACTTGGTATTTTCATGTGTTTTACGAGCATGAAAGATGGAAAAATAAGCTCGTGATTTTCATTAGTTTAACGAGTCAAAATAATAATCGTAATAGACTTGAGATAAGTTTCATTTTTATACAAGGTTGAAACATAGGAAAACTTATGCTTAAGAGTAGTTTCATTTTTACACAAGCTTGAAATAGATAAAATTATGCTTGAAAGTGGTTTGAATGCCCCCTACAAAAGCACATGTCGAATGCCCCCTGCAAGAGCACGTGCCCCCCAAGATTCATTTCATTCACCGAAGTAGACTGCTGGTTACTAATTGCTGGAAGGAATGAAGGTTCATTTACGAGATCAGATGGAAGACTCATATTAATTAGGAGAGTATTTGTTTCATTTTTTAACGAGCTTGACATAGGAAAAGAACGATGCTCATGGAACCTTTTTTCATTCAACGAGCTTGACACAAGAAAGTGAAATATGCTCATGGAACCTTGTTTCATTTAACGAGATTGACACAAGAAAAGGAACTATGCTCATGGAACCTTGTTTCATTTAACGATCTTGACACAAGAAAAGGAACTATGATCGTGAACTGATTCATTTTTTAACTAGGTTGACACAGTAAAAGAACTATCCTCATGATTCTGTTTAATTTATCGAGGTTGACATAGTAAAAGAATTATCCTCAAAAATATGTTTCATTTATAGAGGTTGACACAGTAAAATAACTATCCTCAACACTTTTTTACGATGTGATGAAGATGATGCACCAGAGGTACTGATGGTACTGGTTTCAGTAGAACGGGGTCACCTTCGCCGAACAGAAATGGCTTCCAGTGGTAATGGTGATTTAAGTGCTATTCTACGAGAAAGAAGGGGAAAGGGATGTTCTTATTCCATGATGACTGATTGATTTTATTAATAAATAAATAAAAATTAAAGGGTAATACTAGGCAAAAAGGTTTACCAAGTAATTGTGAACTATAGAATACCTCCGACGAACCAAGAAGTACATGCAGAAAATATCCCCAAATGTTGTGTTCAGTGTATCACAAGTTACAAGGTGGCTGCCTCGGTTACTTATGGATAGTAAGCAACCTAAATTTTCCTCCCAAATGTACTCGAAGGTACGTGGAGGCCCAAGTCCATGTTAGCATTGTCTAATGTGAAACCGCACAGTGAGAGCACCCCCTTATCATTTTCGTACTAGAACACCAACCTATATACCCAAACGTATGTGGACGAGCTCTGATATACTTAAGTATGTGGAGTGGGATTTCACACTCAGAATTTATCGTAGACAATTTAGCGACATCTGTTATGTTTAACGATGTCAGAACACGTCTCTATCCTAGACCTTCTAAGTGATCGTTAATGTTACAATTCTTTCTTAGGTTGATTGAGGTGAATTTTATGTTGATATTGCTTAAGATTTTATCTTTCAGGTTCACCGCGTGATGTAATGGGAAATTCATAAAATGAAAACTAAATGAGAAGAAAAAATTTTCAATTCAGTTTTCCAACAAAAATCCTGGCTACTAAAGGGAAAGAGCAATCAGATTTTGAGCATACAACAAAGAGCACAAACTAATTGTAGATTTCCCTAATCTGTTCCTATGCAACACACACAATCGCTAAATTCACATGCATGTTTTTCTTTTTAGTTTCCTTTAATGTGAATGAGTAAAAAAGAAACTAAATGCACAAATCAATCAAACAAATTTTTTCATTTGAGAAACGAGGAATGAAACAACAATTTCTCTTAGGAAAATGAAAAATGAAATGACAATTTTCCTTTAGAAAATTAAGACTGAAACAACAATTTCCTTTTTGAAAATAGAGAATTGATCTAATGCAAAATTTACAACTTTGGATTTAATTTTGCAATGATAAAGAAAACAACTAATGAAACATTAAACAAACAACTATCCAAAGGAGGAAGAATGAGTAATGTTTATTGGTCTCTAAGAACAATCAGACATCTAAGAATACAATAGACAAATATTGGCTGAAACTAAATGCAAAGACAAATTTAGATAGAATTTGGCTAGCTGAGGGGGCAACACATCCTGTAATGGCAGACAATGCTTTGCAGAGCACCCCTGAATGGGAAACAATTCTTTGCAGAGCATTGTACCGAGACCAATAGTGTGTTGAGCACATCTAAATTTGGAAACAAGCAGTTTAAACACACTTCTAAGGAAACATGTTTATTCAAATGACTGATAAGATGAAGTAAAGTCTATTGAATATAGTAAACAAAGACATAAACACCAGGAATGATGGATTTGTCCCCTGTATGGTCGCCAATTTGTTATACGGAATTCTAATCTATGGATAAACTAGAGCTTCCTGAGTGTGGTGTTCCTTCACTCAGAACAACAGAAGAAAGACAAATATTCTTTTCTCTAAGACAAATAGATGGACAGAAAGGAAAGAAACCTACTTGTAATCCTTTTTCTCTCTTTCTCCTTCTTTCATTTTTTCCATCACTCTCAATCCAACTAAGGCCGCCAAATCGATACCTGAAATCAAAGACATAAGATAGAAAACAAAATGAAAATATACAATATCTATCTATCTTAACCAAATCGAACCGATTATATATGAGAATACGTACACAATTGAGAATATATTCACAAAAATCCTATCATATATATGAGAGAAAGAACAAATATCTTTATTAAGAAAGTAGGAGGAGAAGATTACAACCAATAGATCGATTCATCATCAACTTGCTCCAACTTCATTCCGTCCTCATCACATCAAGCATCATCTCAGCAACATAACAGTACTCCAGCTCTCATCAATTGAGAATCCAACAACATAACACTACACAAATCTCCCTCCCTAGCACTTAGATGAGTGCTCAATTTATAGGGAAATTGTAAGTGGTTTCTCAATAAATGGAATTGAATGGCTTTCTAATAATAGGTGAGACATGTTTCCAAGTTCAGTGGTGATGGATGAACACATGTATTTAAAGTATGGCACCTATGAGCTCTTCTAAAAAGCACTGGACATGTGGAGATTCCTGCAACAATGATGGTTTCAATCTCAGGAGACCAATGCACCCTTAAGTGTCAGGAAGAGCTTTGCAGAGCACTCTTGCATGGAGATAAGTGATTTACAACACACTTAGGCTCATTCAGAGGAGAGTTGATGAGTTAATGAGTCATTTAATCGATGCTTCAAACATTGGAAATCTCATGAATTAAAGCCAACAATGGAATGACTTCTCTTAGGGCATATAACAACTGAATTAGGGGATGATAGACCTTGTTCATATTGGTCTTGGGGGATGATGCCCAAATTGACCTGTAACACATATATTAAAGTTAAGAGGCTATTATAATATTGTTGGCATGTTCCAAATGTGGACACGTATTAAAGTTGGACAACATAATATATATTAACATTGGCAAATATATGTTTGCAAGTTTGTTTCAAGTCATAGCGGAATGCGTATTATAAGGTTGGATGGCGTAAGTCAAAGGTTCATATTCGTTGCAAAACATAGATATGGGGTGGAGGTCGGGGTTCGACTCCGTGACCCACCCCTAAACACCACGCTATTTTAACATTGAGCTGCACACGTGTACATTGAAAACCTATGTGGTAGAATTATAATTGAAGGCGTCTTGTTGATCCAAAGGTGGAAGGAGGGAGCCAGCCCCACAGGCCAACCCTCCTCCACGTGACCCAACGACGTGACCATGTCTAAATGCTTAGCCATAATGTGGATTTTAAGTGCGCTTTTCCCATTTAATTCGGGAAAAAGCCCTAATTAATCCTCCGCCTAATTAGTGGCGGAATTACAGTGGCACTAAATTCAGATATTCTACCACATTTGTCGGAGTTAGCTAGAGTCCTTCAAGATTTGGAGAAGAAATTGTGGGAAAGTTTGTTTTTTCCATAACTGAGTCAATGTTCGACCAAATTGATCTCATAAAGAGTCATTTTTGGCTAATTGGCATGCTATGAACACATTGGAGAAGGTTGCAGAGGTAGAGGAACTCATATACAAAGGTTTTTTTTGCCTTGAATAATTTTGAAGCCCAAGGGCACCATGCGGGAAGGCCATGCCTAGAGCATCTGGTAACCAAATGGAGTAAATAAATAGTTATTTCTGATATATTTCGACATTTTGAACTCATTGGAATAGGTTCCAAGAGAATTTGGTGCATGTAAACAGAAATTTGAGCACAATTGAGCTAATACATAGGCCGAAGCTATGAAGTTGGGCCAAGGAGATGTAGCCCAGGAGGAGTGAAATCCTTCATCAAAACTCTGTTTTAATGGATCAGTTGTTATGGTTTGCTGTTATTTAAGTTTTTATTGTCTAGCCATTTAAATTGATATTTTATGTTTTCAAATTCACTCATAAAATTCAATTTTAATTACTTCTTTGACACACATAAGCAAAAAGGGAACCTGTATATCAAGCATAAGATTAGTAAATAAGTTCTATGTCTGAAAATGAAATTAGCACAACAAAAATAACATCAAATTCATATCAATCTAGGTTTTCTTTTAAAAGTTGGCATAGTTTCTTTTCTTTTTTATCCGAGAGGTTTGAATTTATTTTCAGAGATCTGGATGGGCCAAACTCAACAGCCTTGGTGGTTTCAAAGGTTGACTTGACTGAGTGCACTTCCATCCAAGGTTGGATTTCAGATTATTTGACTAGGTTTTCAAGAGGACTGTTAGTGGAGGACTGGTTTTGAATGGCATAGTTGATAAGTTTGTCTTCATCAAGTTTTCCACCTCTAAGAACATCATCTAAGGTACAAATAAGGGTAGTTTTATATACCTCCTCTTCTTCATCCTCCAACCATATAGGTAGATCATGATCAATGGAAGGCTAGAATGGAGGATAAAGTACCAAATATTTAGATAAGGGCCCATTTTTAATAGTCATGTTTCCAGCCCGACAACTAATATAAGCATATGCAGTGGCTAACCAAGGTGTCCCTAAGATGAGAGGATATCCATTAAACTTGGTTTTTGGTTGCAGAACCAGGAAATCGGTAGGATACTCCCAAGATTCAATTGTAACCATAACATACTCAACAATTCCTTCCGGAGTTACTGTGGACCGATATGCAAGTTGCAGAACTGTTGTGGTTTTCCTCAAAGTCCCTTGGAGATTAAGTTTCAACATAGTTTCATTTTTCATGGCATTGATGGCAGCCCCTAGATAAATTAGAATGTTGGGGATTATAACACCATCTATGTGCACATCTACAACTGGAATGCTAGGGTCTAGGTACTTTGTAAAGATCACCCTTCCTAGCATTAAGTTGGACAACTATCCTACCACATTGATGGTGGGGGTACCTTTCTTATTTCTCCCAGGTTTCTTGAAGAAATTTTCCTTGATGAGACTATTGTAAATAGGGATATCCTTAATGGTCCGGAGAAGTGGTATCTTTACACACACATTTTTCAACTTCCCCATAAGTTCAGTCTCCTCTGGGGTGTGCTGATTAGGATGGATCAAGCACTCAGGAAAAGGAGGTTGCTGGATCTAAGTGTTACCTTATTCCTTTTCCTCCTCAACCTCTTCAGGTGGATATGGAGGGTGGTTGTCTAGGAGTACTCTTCCCGACCCGAGACTAATCTCTTGTATCTCCACAGCATACGCTGGGTAGAATGTTTCTCAACTGTAAACCTGTTGTGCTTGTTTTTTGTTCGGGTTTAGATTTTTTTGTGCATGCATTTGAGGTAGCTTGGGTGGAGTAGCATGAGTAAGCTGAGGTTGAGGTTGGGGTGGAGGAATTAGAGTAGGTTTTTGATTTTTTTGAGGCCTCCACCCTTGGGATGGATTGTTCCACTGAGGTTTTTGTGGAAAATACTGCTGAAATGGTTAGTTCACTGGCTGAGGGTGATATGGAGTGTTGTAAGGCCAAGTAGGATGTGTAGGCCAGGATGGAGTGGGGGTGTACCAAGGCTGCATGGGTGCACTCTGATGATTGTGATAGTAATATTAAGGTGCACCTTGCATTCCCTATTTATATGGCCTAGGGCCTTGAGGCCTTCTCTGGTTGATGAAACAGAGTTGCTTTGTCCCTACTTTCCCACCTTGATATACAACTTTAAGTCCAAGTAAGGAGGGACACTTATCTGTGGCATGATTCTCTTCACAGACTAAGCAAGCCTCTATGACACTTAGTGGACATTAATTTCTTGGGTGCTTTCTGGTACATCTAGGGAAAAATATTGCCAAGGATCTTTCTGCTTCCTCTTGCTTCCTTTTGGCCCACATTGTGTCAATTTACAAAGAAAAGGTGTGAAACATGTCACTTTTGAAGTCCCCCTGCATGTTTCCAATCTCATGTTTGATGGAGGTGGAAGAGGAATGGGTATTGATATGCTTTGGCCAGCTCTGCCTTTCTTGCTAACTTCTCTAGAATGGTTCCAGAATACAGTCTTGATTGTTTCATAAGGAATTTGGTAGATATCTCCTCCTGATAACATATTTAATGTTTCTATCACCTTATCTCTGATCCCTCGAAGAAGTACAAGTTTAAGTGATCTAGGATCAATATTACAACTGACTCTCTTATAGTTTAGCTGAAACCTCTCTTCATAGTCTTCTAGGGATTCATCAGGCCCTAGATTCATCCTAAATATCTCATCCTTAGTTTCCTTGGACCCACAGTAGTCTCTTGAAGGCCTCTCGCATTTGTGCCTAGGTAGTGATGTCATTCCCAGGTAGAACCATGAACCAGAACAAGGTTGCATCCTTAAGGGTGGGTGGGAATAGATTTAATTTCTAATCATCTGAGGCATAGTCATAGGTCCTACGGACAACACCAAATTCAAACATGAATGTGTCAGGATCTTCTAAGGTAAGTCCATGAAAGTGTGGAAGGGTTGAGGGGATGATGTTTTTTATCTTATATTTCCTATCTGCCTCTCTAATGGGAAAGGCTTCTTGGGTTTGAGTGTCAACCATGGTTGAGATAGGTGAAGCAGGTCTCTCAGTTGAAACAAGCTCTTCTTCTTCCCCAATAGGTTCTTCAAAATTTTCAGAAAGCTCTACTATGGTATGTTCAATCTCACAACCACTAAAGAAGAGTGAATGGTGGCTATGAGGTGATGTGGGGGTTTTAGGTAAAAAATTTCCCTGAGTATCCCTACTCCCACGAGACATGAAAATCATATTTTTTTTGTATTTTTTTCAATATTTCTGAAACAACATGAAAAAGGAAAGTAGAAAATAATTCTAAAACAAAATCAAATCATCTACTAGACACCTTCCCTACAACGATGCCAAAAAGTGGTGAGCCCTGGTATTGCACTAAGAATGTTGCAACTCCCAGGGGCTTCCCTACTTTACTTTATCAACCTGGGGTTCGTACTCATGTTATCCTCTTATGAGCTCTACGAAAGGGTGCTACTTCTAGGGTTCCTAGGTGAAGTCTTTCACACTTTTGGAATTAGGCCTAGGGATACCAATGATTCAAAGCTATGGCACTATCAACAAGTAAAAAATTATACCATAGTAACCAAGAAAATTTAACTATTTTGTAATGAAGGAAATCTACTTATTAGACTATGATAAGAATTGTAAAGCAACCTAGGTACCTTGCATGAAGTAAATTGTTGAATTGAAATGACAGAAAGGAAACAAAATCTAATCACACTTGGCTGGGCCAAATGGCTAAACACACTCTACTTACTCTATGCTCTAACTATCATTCTTTTATTCATGCAACTATTCATGACCTAACTATGCTTGAAAATGTGCTTTTTTTGCAGCTAGGAGGAGGAAGTGCTAAGGTGGTTGATGGAAGGCTTGAACACATGGGGGAAAGGTTGGAGGCGTATGAGTGGTTCTTGCAGGTTTAGAAGGTGGCCATGGTGGTTTCTGGGCTTAAGGAGGGGCCCATAGGTGTTGTTCCAAGAGTTGCTACAGGTTTCTTGTAGTGTTACAGGCAAGTCCTGAATTGCTACAAGAAACATGCCGAGGGTAATACGAGGCCAAAAAGAGGTTGAAAAAGGGTAAATTTGGTATGAAGGTGGATGAAGATGAATATGAGGTGGCCCACCCCTTGGCCAAGCTCATAGCCTCTTGGGAGGCATGTCTTGCGCCCCTATGATTTTCTCATGCTGTAGGGATGAAAAATCCGAAAACAGGGTTGATGGTGATTTCGCTGAACAAAGGGCTAAAGGAAGATGAGAGATGAAGCTGGATGTGCTGGTGGAATTCTCCTTGGCTGTGCTACCTGTTCCTGCAATCAAATTACCTATTCATGCAATGGATATGGACAAATTCATGATAAGGAAAGTGGAAAATATGACTTGAATTTGTAAAGAAAATCTATTCTAATCTTAGAAGCAGAGATATACCACATCATACTGAACATGTTCATGGAATTACAACAACTAATCTCATCTATTCCAAGAAATCATAAACTAAAAATCATTTTTGGTCTGTGGGGAATGTCTACCCTCCTCAAGCTCTATTGACATAGGTGAGAGGGGGAGGCTTGACTCACAACTTTATGGATTTTATCACCTAATCTACGACTCATGTAAGGACTAAATCTACATCAAAATACAAAGAGAAGAAAACTAAAACAGTAAATGAAAATACCAACAAACTAGTTAACCATTCATAAGCAAAACTAGCTAAATGAAATGAAAGGAAAGGATGATTACACAAGGGAGGCTGAGGCACATGGATTGGGCCCTAACCCACAAACCTAGCTTTATGGAACACAATTAGTAAGGCAAAGTCTGAATGCTCATTTAATTTCAAGAATATTGTCTCATTACATCCATGAAAGTCTTGAAAAATTTATTACAATAACAAAGAGCCTAATATCTTTCTCCAAAATCCGAATCCTAATGAGCTCTTGCTCAACTCTATTTAACCTAAAGGGTAGCTACCAACAACTCCCTAGAAAATAGGTGGTGAGCCCACTTGACTCCAAGTGAAGTATGGCTTTGAGCGCACTTGGTCTTGAGTTTGCTTATATGCCTTTGATTTCGAGTTGTTGGAGGGAATCTCGAGAATCCCTTGGCTGCCTTTGGGAGTTAAGGAGGGTGGACAACCCCCTACAATATATCCTTGTTGTCTACTCCTAGTATTTATGACAAAATCTTCACAAAAATTCCATATCTTCATTATTTTCCCATATTTAACCTTATGTTAGGTACTCGAAGTATGTTAGCCTCAATCACCACCTACACTAGCATCATAAGACCATAATATAATAAAAAATGCAAGAAAAGAGATTTAATGACGCAAAAAGGTGACCATTAACCCCTCCAAATGTACCTAATGATGGAGCTCATCAATCAGTATATCATCTAAGTATACTATAACGAAATCATCAACAAATGGTCTTAAAACATCATTCATAACTATCATGAATGTTGTAGGAGCATTGCAAATCCCAAATGGAATAACCAACCATTGAAACAAACCTTGCTTCGTTTTGAAAGTTGTCTTCCAAATATCAACTTCAACAATACTGATCTGGTGATAACCACTTCTCAAGTCCAACTTAGTGAAATAAACAACATCTTTTAATTGATCAAGCAAATCATCAATACGAAGAATAGGATAAAAGTTCTTTACCATGAATTTGTTCAAGGCTCTAAAGTTCACACTGTAGAAATTTATTAATACTGATGTATTACCAGATCCTCCTGATCTCACAATATTTATCTTCTTGCAAAATACATAATCCTTCCACTATTAAACTTGCGGAAATTTAAAACTCAATTGCAAACACATGTGAATAAATTCAATCGCACATAACACAGTTGTTTAACAAGAAAGATTAAAGCTAAAAACCCCAACTATCATATATTATGTATATCAATGGAATCATGTAATAATCTCATACAAAGCTTAGTACATCAAGCTCGTAGTACAATGTAGATTCATTACACATTGTCATGCAGAAATTTGCATATCTATGCACCAATTTCTTTCCTCTTGACAGTGTACCTCCACTGTGAAATCCCTGCTGAAGAAGACCCCTGAATGAATTTGAATTGGCCTTGCCTTCACTGTGCAATCATCATTGGCAACTCCAATGTGTGTCATATGCATTGAATGCACCACTATAGTCACAACGGATAGTCCATCTCACCCTTTCACCTATCTCTCCATTGGGTTTCCACTGGAACTGACATGCACTGTAGTTAACTGTTGTTTTTGTTCAGTTGTCAGTGAGTTATTCGTTGTGAATTAATTAAATAATTAATTCACTAAAATCTCACTAGTGTATCTTTCAGTTAGGCTAGATACAACTAGATCAACTGAGTTAAACTAAATAACAACTCCATAAACTACTCTTCCAACTCTGTCATAACTTTTCCACTTTAGTTCTAACTGAGTCCTTCATGCATGAGCCACCAATAAAACCTAGGAATTGCGTAATTCCTTCAACCCACTGATTTTCCAAATCTGTTCACTGAAATAAAGTGCTCCAAGAGAATAAGTTGATGTTTATTGTCAGATTGTTATTAAGAGCTAATAATAATCGACATGCATCTATTTTTAGATCGACGATCTATAAATAGACTTCACCCAATATTCTAAAAATAGAATTTCATATATTTTTTCACATTTGACCAACCATCTACAAATAGCATCCTACAACTTATAGAATATGCTCACCATGTCTAAAAATAAACATACACCTAAAAATAGCCCACGGGCCCCACTTAGTGAAGGTGCTTACTTTTCACTAAGATCATCATCTTGTCGAATCTCAACACACACACATGCACCATGTACCATCCTTCTTTGTTACTAATACAATAGGATAGCCACAAGGAGATGTGCTTGTTCTGATGACCCCTCTATCAAGAAACTCTTGGAATTGCTTCTTAATTTTTGGATTCTCCATAACTGACATCCTGTACATGCCAATGTTTGGAAGAGGAGCATCCTATTGCAAGTGAATCTCATGTTGGATTCCTCTTTTAGGATACAATCCTTCACGTTCTTGAAACATCTTATCATATGTGTTAACAACCTCAATCAAATCATATTTAAGTTTTTCATCACATCCTTGGAAGGCTTCATTTTCAGCATCATCTTTGGGTTTGATCATTAACAATACAAAATTCTTAATATCATTAACAAGCCTCTTCATTTGTCTAGCATTCACAAGAGACAAATTCAATTTCTTGCGATTTTCTCTAACAATATACTCAATCCCATATTTAAACAAATTATACTTGTTCTCATGGCGATGAAAGGTGATTTTCCTATCATGTAAGTATGGGTTTCCCAAAATAATACCACAAATGTCAAGTGGAATAACATCAAACTTTACCTAATTAATAAATTTTGCAGTGATGATAAATTTCAGTTTTCCATTTTCTTGTCACTTGTAATTTTGCATTGTCACATACCCAACCCAAAGGATGAGGTTTAGGATGAAGAATGGTTTCCAAATTTAGTCTCTTGACAATGGATTCTGAAATAAGGCTGGCTTAGGATCCACTATAAAACAAAGTATCTACTTTTTTATGTGATCTTGGTTTCATCTCTGGAATCAGATCCTAAACCATGTTGAGTAGTTGCAATAGTATTTTGTTTCCATTTATTGTTAAAATTTTTGGATCTCAACTCAGGATGAAGTTTCCAACAATGGTATTCATCATGGCCTTTTTCTTAGTAGTGTTTACATCTGAGTTTTTCTCCCTCTTTCTTGAGTGAAGGATTTTTTTTCCCCTTTCCTTTGTATCCAATCTTGAATGGATTCTTGCTATTTTCTTTAGGAACATTATTCCCTCTTTATTCTAAATGAGTTTCTCATATATATACTTCATCTAGATTTCTAGGGTTAAACATGAGAATTGTGTGTCTCAAATAACTATGTAAACCTCCAATGAATTTAAGTAGATTTTCTTGAGAGGATAAATCTACACCCAAAATTAGAGCACTTCTTCTAAATTCTTGAGTATAATTTTGTACACTCTAGCCTTTATCTTGCCTAAAAATTTTCCAATCCATTATAGCCTTTTGCGTGTATGCTAATGGATAAAAGTGTCTTCTTAATGCAATTTCAAAATCAGTCCAAGAAGAAATAATTTTACCACTTTTCTTGAGATATTCTTGAGTTTTTTCCTCCCACCAAATGAGTGTTGCACTTTCCAATATTAGATAAGCAAGTTGAATTTTGGTCTCATCATCCTTCATTCTTTGTATCTTTCAATAAACTTCAATCTAACAAACCCAATTATCCAATTTCTCAACATTTACCTCTCCATTGTACATAGGAAATTCAAATTTTATGTGAAGCTTTAATAAAGGAGTTTTACCATGTCCCTTTGGAGATCTTGGAGGAGTTTTTAAATGGGTTGATGTATGTTGGAACACCTAATCCTACATGGGTAGGTGTGGAATACGAAAAGTCACAATGGAGTCTACCTGGGAATGACATTACCATTTCCTCCATTACATTTTGGTGGATTTGAGCTCTCAAGGAGGGTGAAAATGGAGGTGAAGGATAAGGTGGAGGTAGAGGTGGTGGTTTGCTACCATTTCCTCCATTACATTTTGGTGGATTTGAGCTCTCTCTTTGCAACCTTGTGTTCATTTATTCAAATATAACTTTCACCATTTCACACATTTCAAAGAAAGGTTTTATGAAAGTTCTCTCATCCTCAGACATGGTTTTGTGGCCCTCTTCATGTGCCATGACTGGTGAAGCTTGAGGTGAATGTGTCCTCCTTGAACCAACTTGAGAACTTGGCTCCACAAGCACTCCTTCTCCTCTTTTGAGCTTCAACCTTGTAAGCATTATAAAAAACTTGCAAACAAAATCAAACCTTAAAAATAACCAGAGCTCTAGTACTAAATTTATTTGAATTACAAACTTGAAGGTTATTCAAAAATTTGCAAGTGAAATTTTATGTCTTTTAGGAAATGGATCAAGTTTCAAAATTACATAAATGAATGGAGTTTAAACTCAATTTGCAGCATAAATATAAAGACAAATATACCATACACAACAATACAAGACACCAAAATGATAAAGGAGTTCACCCCTCATGTGCTACATCTCCCGATCCATCTTCTAATGTGTGGCCTCTTCCATTAAGTGCTAAAACATAGAATTACATGGTTTTATAGTGCTCAGAATGCAAAAAAAATGTCTCCAATGGCTCCAAAAGACCCAAAAACCCCTATTTGGGCTCTTATTAGGCTTAAATTGGCCAAAAAATCACAAAGTTATGGGTCAAAGAAGTTTTGCTACAAACTGTTCTACAAACTGGAAAATATGGCTTGTTAGTGCATAATTGTGAATTACGAATAAAACACGCTTCCCTAGATATGTGCTAATCTAGAAAAACAGATTAAATACTATATGACTACTTTTCCTAACTAAGAACAAACACACAGAATGGATTAGAGGCTTACTTGGAATTCAAGCGCTTCCAAATGATTCCTTCTGTCGCTTTCGTTGTAGCTTCAAATCCCAGCTAGATGTGAAAAATATTTCCTGCAAGAATGAACACTAAACAACAGAAGATAACAATAATATAGATGTCTATTCAAGTGAGTTTGCTAAATCAGTAAAACATAAGCCATATACATCAACTAAGATCTTGCAATATGGAAAATCAAAGCCAATATAGATGCATATAGGGAAAAGTAAGTTGTATTCTTTATTAATGATAGAAGGGGAGTTTGCAACCAAATGAATGATTTAGTGTCACCATCTCCAGCAACATCCCAACCTCATCACAATGCAGATATCTCCAGCAAACTGTCACTCAAATCAATCTCCTCAATGGAAATTCCACCAGCATTTCTCTACACAAATTATTCCTTCTCAAACACTAAGATATGTGCTCAATTTATAGAGAAGCTGAGGTAGTTTTAAAATCAATGAATTTCCAATAATAGGCAAGACATGTTCCAAATATTGTACATGTCAAATGGACACATGGATTTGAAGTTTGAGACATGTGAACTCTTCTAGAAGGCACTGGCCAAGTGGAGATTCCAAAACAATTATAATTTCGCTCCCAATGTGACCAACGCACCTATGGATGTCGGGAAGTTCTTTGCAGACAAAACTTGCATAGGGATACTTGCATATGCAACACACTTAGTCCCTTTAGAGGCAGCGTTTGTGAGCTCTCATATGATATATTATAAACTTCAAACTTTGGAAACCTTTGCAGATGAAAGTATTTGATTGATTTGTCTTGTTCTTTGTCTTAGGGCATATAGAAATTGAAATATTATGGGATGATAGACTCTATACATTGGTCCTGGAGATGATGCCCAGTTAACTAGGTCATTGGGAATGATGCCCAAATTGACCTATAACAATTTCCCCCTAAAGCATGAAGTCAGAATAATAATAACAACATATTGATTGATATGCTTTACACTGTGATGGGCTGGAGATGAAGCGGAGTGGCGACCTGCATCAATATTACAATACATTACATCATGATATATCCTCTTGATCATAATTGATAAGGGTAGGCATTCCCATGTTCAAGACATAAACAATCTAATAACATGTACATAAGTCAGAAATTCGTCGACATTGGAATGTTTCCCAATGAATACATACCTACAGATATAGGCCCATGTTCAGATGATGATCTGTATGTAAGGTCACCGTACAGATGATGTGTACAACAATCCTGAAATTGTAGCCTGGATGGCTGAAACTAGATTTGGGGTCTTTTTATCTCGTTCACTCGATCATTTGGGTACAAGTCTAGCCATGCGAATATATGATTTGTATTTGAACATGGAAAGACATCGTTGGATTACCAACCAATGATGTGAACTGTTAAAAAACACGAGAGAATCACCATTAATGCAAATGGCCCTCAAGGTACTATAGTACATTTCGTAAGGCGTGAATAGATGATTTGATGTCGAACGACAAACAAATTTTTTCGGTCAAAAGTCCAGAAGTGAGGATCTTGTCAATGTTGTAACAAGCCTCATGGTACTGGAATCTGATGTTTCTAATTGAACTTCCTGGATAATGATATGTTGTCGATAGGAAGTCACCTTATTGCGAAACAGGAGTTACTGATTTCAGAGACAAGGGTATGAATTGATATAGAAATTTTCAGGGGTGACGGTCATGAGAATAAAGGTTTATGAGTATTGCAGAAGGATGAGTTATTCACTGGATGACTTCTCTTGAACATATTAGCGACACTATGATGAGTTGGCAGCATTGAACCAAAACCGAAGTGAAGTTATGATGAGCCATAGGTATGAATGAACCGTCAAGATTATTACCCAGCCCAAACAGTCACAGACATGGAGTGAAGGAAGTTTCATGTTCAAGAGCGACTTGCTACCATAAAGAATTTTTGCTCACTTTTCTCAAATTTCCCCCGGTCATTTGTCGGCCAGTACCTCTTTATTTTTTAACAAGCTTGAGGAGGATAACATTTTCTTGATCTATAATACAACCCTTCGGGGCGAATAAAGTATCGCTATTTAATAATTTAACGAGTCTAGCGATGAATGAAACTCAATCCTTGCCATGATCGACAATCCCGTCGCTATTTTATGTTTTAACGAGCTTAACGACAGTGATATCCTGGTCATTTTTCATATTTAGAGAGTTTGAAAAAGAGGATGAAAGAAAAATCCATAAGTAATTTTTTGTAAATTTGTCACTCAGATCCGAAAAAGTGTAAAATAATATCTGAGAGAACCTCTTTGGTCATGTTTAACCAAGGTATTCCTTTTTTGTAAATAATCTATCTCAGTCCAGAAAAGGGTTAAACTTATACTGAGTAGATATAAATTCATTTACTTTTACGAGCTCGAAAAGACAAGTGCTCGGCAATCTTTTCACATTATCGGAGTCTGAAAAGAGCTGAAAGAAGACTCCAGGGGTTCCTTTTTCATTGTTATCGAAGCACGAAAAAAAGATAAAAGTGCACTTCAAATCCTTTTTCATTTTTAACAAAGCTCGAAAAATAAGGAGAAAAAGTATGCTTTGTGGTCAAGTCATTCTTGAAATAAATCTGCATGACTAATCTGTTCATCAGTTGTAAAACTTGTTCAGAACAACATCAAATGGATTAAAAATACCTGTTTCATGATAAAAAACATAATAAAACTATATTCATAGAAATATATTCAATTTGCAAATAATTTAATGACTATTAAAAGTAGTTTCACTATTCATTTTTACCATTCCATAGTTACCATTTGCATTTTGGAGCTCTAAACCTGATTTTGTCCCCGAACTTCAGCTGCTGATTGTGATCGTTTTTGTGGACGGTTTTCGTTGTCGTTTGATCCAGGTTAGTGATATAAAACTCCTCTTTATTTTAGTATTCATTTCATTTCCAATTTCTGTAAATTTTCAGGGTTTTAAGGCCCCTAGGGTAAATTATGCTAAAAAAGAGGGCAACGCACCCCTGAATGTCAAAACCTGCGTTGCATAGTAGGTACAGTGAAGGGTACTTGCACATGCAACACACTGTCTCTTGTTAGGGAGTGTGTTGGGCACAATATAAGTTTTTGATTTTTGTATTATGTCCAAATTTTTCCTAGTTTTTTGTAATGAATGGAATCTAATGGATCTTATGGTTGTATTTCAGGTTTCCATCAGATTACAATGACGATTACATGGAGGGAAAGAGAGCATGAAGAACATGATATTATTGCCTTAAATGATCCGGGTACAGTAAGAGCCCTAAGAGATTGTGGACTTCTTAAGTACTTCAAATTGGTTGGGATGAGGTAACAAATAGAACTATTGGAGTTCTTAGTTTGAGCATGGGATCCAACTATTGAGGAATTTCATATTAAGAACCAAGTGGTTCCTATAACAGTCGAGGATGTGTACTTTCTTACAGGTTTTTCGAGGAGAGGCTTGCCCATTTCGCTCTCAGGGTCTATTGTTGGAGGAGAGATGGTGAGAGATTATGTTTTGCAACATTGTTATCCAGGGGCAGAGCCAAGCAAAGATGGAAAGATAAACATCCGAGATGTTAGAGATTTTCCCTTGAGAACTATCCTTTTCACGATTGCAAAAATTTCTGGCACCGTTACACTACATGTAGCGAATAGATCGTATATGCAGTGCACACTAGAGTGTATGGAGCCAATAGTCTTCAACTAGTCTGAAGCTGTTCTATCTCAGATAAAGGAAAAAATGCATAAAGCTAAGGGAGGAAGGAAGAAGAATTTTAGTTATGGTTCTATCCTTATATCATTCGCCTTGGAATGGATTCCACTGATGCAGCCACAACATGTGACACTGGATATAGCTAGTCCTAAAGATCCGCGGATGTAGAAATGGGTGGAACTCGTGGGTAGGCATGCAGGCCAATCTACCATTGTGTTATCAACTGTGTTCTTTGCCTGGTTTCAGCAACAGATTTTCGCCATTGATGAGTATGCATACGCAGGCATTTATTTCCGAGGAGATCTAGATTTAGCATTACCAGAAGGCACTCAGTGGGGTGCAATGCGTAAGAATTTTTTGACCATGTTTTTTATTTTCCTAAGGTTTATATAGTGTTTTTGTATTTTTGATGTTTTCCCAAGACTAAACTAAATGTTTGACGTAATGCAGATGTTGGTCGTGTTCAACCAGTAGTGGAACCAGAGCGCAAAGTAGATGTGCCAGCAAAGAGCGCTGTCGGGAGAGCAGTCCTTCAAGATCTTGATATGGCTGAGACTCTGATTGAGCTTCAACAACACATAGAGGGTTTGACCTTCGGGATTCTGGATTTCCGGATCAAAGAGCTACCTATGTGACTTCAGTGACACACTATTGGGGTTCCTAACTGTTGGATGCGGTTACTTCGTAGGATAGCTAGATCTATAAAATGTTACCACGAACACCACTAGTTTACTTGTGACATTTTGCATACATTTTGAGGTCAAATGACCAATGTGTCTTGGGCACAAATTTTGTAAAAACCTATAACTATCTATTTATATGATTTCAATGTTTTCCTATGTTTATTGTGCAATCCTATTCAATGATGTGAATGTTTTCTTTACATATTTTGCAAATTTCTGTCTAAAAATTGATTAGCTAATGAATCAGTCAATGTGTTCAAATTTCTGGAAATGTGTTGATATTGAATAAAATCAAAATGTCTTTCTAAAAGTTGAACTCTAAGGAACAATCTATGCAATGTTGGATTTCTAACAGTATAAACACTAGTAAGTTGTAATACCACAAGTTGTGAGTCTAACCTTATGATGATACGGTTAATACCAAATTAAATGGCATCAGAAAGAAGTTCGATCAACACGCTATATTCAGCGATATTGTTCATCGATCTACCAATACAAAACCCTTGAAAACTCACTAACTCGTCGTACGAAGCGAAAATGGCCCACACTGCAGAAGATAGATTCTGCATACTACGACTAACACCATTAGCATATCCAAAAAAGGGTTCCGAGGATTTAGACATCTGCGATGAAATGTAAAGTGGATTACTAATGTTAAGAAAAACTCTAAAAAAAATGAAGATAGTGAATGCAAACCAACAACATATATATACAATATAATACAAAAAATTACTATGCTCATGATTAAGCATAGTAACGTTTCAAATACAACCCATTTCCAGGCTGTGCCAACGAAATTCCATCGTAATCAACCAACTTATAGGCACCCTTAGCAAGAAATATTTTGACAATATAGGGGCCATGCCATAATGGCTCAAAATTTCCTGTACCTATTACATCAGCTTCTTGATCAGAAAGAAGGACCAAGTCACCCTCTGAGAAAATGCGAGGCTGGATATTTTTGTTGTATTGCGCCTTTATACATCTCTTATATGCTTTGTTGGCCAATTAGGCTTCACAATGCGTTTCATCAAGATGGATGAGGTTAAGGAGATGCACTTCTTCTCCTGAGGTGTCAAGTAATAAGTCAATTGCGAGTTTTAACGACGGTATTTCACATTGGATTGGAAAGATAGCTTCTAGACCATACACCAATTGAAAAGGAGTAAAGCCAGTTGCGTTTCACACCGAGGTTTGATACGCCCACAAGGCAGAGTACAGGATCAAATGCCAATTTATTTTACGAACTCCTATCATTCGTTGAAGCATATGTTTAAGGATTTTTTTAATAGCTTCAACTTGTCCATTTTATTGTGGATAATAAGGAGTAGAATTATCACGTGACAAACCTAACTTGGCAGTTAATTCAGCCATCATTTGCGAAAATGCTTCCCATGATTTGTAAATATAGCTTGTGGGACCCCACACTGTGCGATAACATGATTAAAGAAAAAAAATGTAGCTGTCTGTCCTGTGTTGTTGAATGTAGGCATCGCTTCGGCCCATTTGGTAAAATAATCGACTGCGACAATAATATAACTATGCCCCCCGGACGAATAAGGGTTACAGGTCATGAAGTCAATACCCCATTTCGAAAATGGTCCCACAGAGACAACAAGATGCATTGGTGTTGGCGGTTTGCGGATTTTACGATAAAAAAACTAGCATGCATGACAACTTCTAACCGCGAGGATGCAGTCTTGAAAAATAGTAGGCCAAAAGTAACCTGCGCATAGTATTTTCTGTGCGGTAGCATAACCAAATAAATGCCCACCAAAAGCCCCAACATGAAAATCATTTAACACTTTTCGGCCTCCTCATGAGTGAGGCACCTCCTTAAAATGGTATTGACACCATGACGATAAAGTGTATCGTCGACGATCAGATAATATTTCGCGTGATATTGAATACATCGTTGTTCAAAGTGAGAGGTATGAGGTCGAAAATTTTGAGTTTGGAGATAAATGATGAAATCCCCATACCAAGGATCAGATGATCCGATCAGAATCAGAGACTTGTCAGGAATTGATGGTTCCAAGGTAGTTGCAGTACTATCAGAGGGAAGGTCACAGAGAAGCTCAAACAAAACTAAAGACTTATTTGACTTGGATTTTATGAACTCCAAATCAAATTCCTGCAAAATGACAATCCATTTTTAATATTCCCCCCCAGCAATTGACGTGATAAGATATAAGTCATGGGGTTTCAATCCGAAACGATAGTGGTTTTTCGGAGCAGGATATAATGGCGAAATATTTGGACAACTTGAACAAATGCCAAGGCAAGCTTTTCTACGTATGAATAATTAACTTTAGTATCATTGAGATTACGACTCAAATAATAGATCAGATGTTCAATTCCATTTTCTACTTGGACCAATACCATAGTAATGGTCGTTTCAGCTGCGGCGATATATAGGAAATAATTGTTTTGATAATTAGGGGGACACATTAATGACGCTCAGACAAGAGTGTCCTTGACAACATCAAAAGAAGGTTGAGCGACTTGGTCTGAATGGAAGGAAAGCCTTTTTTCAATAGTCGAGTAAATCCTTTACCATTTCAACGTAGTTTGGAATGAACCTTCTTAGGAAGTTAGCCTTTCCTCGAATTTTCTGTATTTGAAGTAAGTTTGACGATGCAGGCAAATTAAGAATGGCCTAACCTTCAATGGGTCAATTTGAATTCCTTCTTTTGAGACTACGAATCCAAGAAAACGACCAGAACCAACGCAAAACACACATTTATGTGGATTTAGGCGTATTTTGTAGTGTTGGCGACGTAAGAAAATGGCTCTCAAATGCATCAGGTGATCAGTATGATTTCATGAATGCGTTGGTAAATCATTTAGATGCGGTTTAACAATGTGCCTGATGTCATTGAAAGCATAGTCCATTTCTCTCTGAAAAGTTGCCCTAACGTTCTTTAAACCAAACGGTAGTTTCCTATAAGCTAATGTGCCCTAGGGACAGATGAATGTTGTCTTATGTTGATCCTCTGGGTGGATATTGATTTGATTGTAGCCGGAAAATCCATCCATGAACGAAAAAATTTCACATCCAGCACAATCATTAATATTTTTTTCGATAAAGGGAGTAGGATAGTTGTCTTTTGGACAAGCAAGATTGACATCCTGATAATCGACGCACAGTCTAATGGTTCCTTGATTTTTCATGACAGGAACGATATTGGAAACCCACTTAGTTAGCGGAACATGGTATATGAAACCAGCACGCAATTGTTTTTCAACTTCTGCTTTGATGGCAGCGGCTTTCTTTGGATGAACAGGACGAAGTCGTTGACGCACCAGTTTGACATCTGGATACATATTAATAGTGTGTTCAACAATACTTGTATCTATGCCTTACATTTCCTCATAAGACCAAGCAAATACATCATGGAATTCATGAAAGAGAGAGTGATATAATTCGAGTTTTGATGGAGAAAAAGATACACCAACATGAATATTTTCTACAACGCCAGGTTTGGTTGAAATATTGAGAGAAATTATTTCTTCAATATTTGACAGATTTCACTCAGAATCGATTGCATTAATTGGTAAAGAATTCGAAAAGAAATTTTTTATTGTTGGATGATATAGTTCACTAAGATTATTGTCTTGATAATTAGGAAGATGAGAATGATGATGATAATCTTCCCATGGTTCTCCTTTTGATATCATGGCTTCCAAAATGTTCTCATCTGTCAAGAACATTGAGGAAAAAGGATCAGAGGGAGTACCAAAATCGAAGGAACGATCAACCCAAACACTCAGTGACGCTGATTTCGGATTTTCCGCCCAAGCCAAATAGATTGATTGCTATGCTAGCTCAACAGGGTTGGGCGGAAAAAATTCATCCAACATAGTAATTTCAGAATCACGCGTACTCTCCCTTAAGCCAGATAGAGTGAAAGAGATCATGTAGCAGGTCTCTATACTTGTAATTTCTGTTGACGTCGCAGACGGTGGTAATGAAAAGGTTCCAATTAAATTTGAATACTTTAAGAGTCATAGACCAATGTTTTGAAGTTCTAGTTGGGGTATGTGAACGAACGAAATGCTTCCAGTTACCTGTGAAGCGGAGGAAAAGAAGGATAGTTGATTAATGATTGTGATAGTACCTTTATGTGGAAAGGAAATCATTCTAAAATATGTAGAAACAATTGCAGTCATTGCATATACCCATGGCCTTCCAAGTAAAATATTATAGTCAAGGGGTCCGTCAACAACCTCAACATCAATATTCATTTCCCCCCCCCTAGTTCAACATGCAAGTTATTAGTAATACCACAAGGTTTATATGTATGTCTATCAAATGCCTTCAACGTCGTTGATGATTGTGATAAGCGCGGCGAGCCAAGTGACTTCCAAAAATTTAAAGACATAATGCATGTAGACGCTCCCTCATCAATAATAGTGCGATGAACAAGGTGATTGAGAACATTTACTTGTATGGAGAGTGCCAATTTTACTGGTAATTGTGGCACATAGCCCATATGATTAAAGATGACAAGATTAGAATCAATCGGATCAATTCCACTAATAGCCAACAATAAAGCCTGTTTTTGGGAGGGAAAATTTTGTAATGCCTCAAGAGCAGACATAGCTGAAGGGGATTGAGCCAAATCTTCAACTATATTATAATTATGTGCAGCTCTTGCTCGAGGATTATATGTCAATTTGTGAATTACTCCCTTTGGTGGCTTGATTGTCAATTCAAGAATAGAAATAGGTCATCCTGATTCCGTAGACAGATTCGTTGTTGAGGTAGTAGGTTGACCAGTGGCCTGAATACCATAATATTTATTAAGCGTTGACACCAAAATATCTGTTGAAGTTTTTGTGACAGATAACATTAATACTTGGGAACTAGGAGCTGGATCCGTAGCAACCATATTTGTGTCTGGATTTGGAAATGGGTCTGTCAACACAGCTGACGCATGGGAAGTATTGATGATTTTTGAGACTTTAGCATGGTGAGGACAATCCCTAAAAAAATGTTACTCATTACAGATTATACATGGATAACGAGGTTTCATAGGTCCATACGATTGATCAAATGATCTTTCCTGCGGGTTAGAAGTTTTATTTTTCTTAGATTTCCCCTTTTTCTTACTTCTGGGTTGCTTGTCACTTTTTCCCTTGTTAAATGACACGACATTAATTTCAGAAGTAGGAGCAGGATCAGATGCAGTAGTGTGATGTGTGCTTGTAGTGCCAATCAATCCGTCTTCGGCATGAGAGTCCTTTAATTGAGGAGGAATAGTAAAATTATATCTCGGCACATTAGGAATTTTTCATAGAGCATGCCAGACTGAGTATAAATCAAGTCTAAATACTAGGCACGAGAAATAACTTTCTCTTTTGTGATGACGCCACCCTTAGCCACATCCTTAGTTATAGATGGTAACAGGGACTTAATGAACCATTCAACAAGGAGCTGATCCAGAACAAATGTCTTAACCATTCTACGACGACGATGCCACTCATGAATATGATCAGAGATATGAGTAGAATTATTCTGTTTGAAATTGGTCAAGATTTCCATTCCAGTTTCATGTCTGATGGGTAACTAGAAATGAGTCAAAAAGATAGTAGCTAGGGCTGTGAAATTATCAAAAGAAGCTCTAGGTAAGTCAATATACCATTTTGCAGCCGGACCTGTGAGCGTACGTTGGAAAAGACGTAGTCGAACAGAATCATCATTCAGGGAGTTTGATGAACACCATAAATGATAAGTCATAATATGAGTCTACAGATATTCTCTAGGGTTTCCATTGAACTTAGGAATATACGAGGGTAATTTGTGGGGTATCACCGGCCACCAAGGAGCATAGTTGATTGAATCATTAGTTAGCCGATTTAAATATGGTAACTCTAAAGTTGCAACAAAGGGCAATTGTCGATTAAGGTCAGGTTGAGCATAGCCAGGGTAAGATGGAAATGCTTGAGCAACAGGTCTTTGAGCACCAGCATAAGGAATCTGCTGCTGGTAACCCAGATAGGGGTTGTTTTGAAAAGAAAACTCTTGAGGATTCTGTTGACCAAAACCTAGATATGATACTTGTTGAAATGAAGTTTGAGGCATTTGCGCATGTGGCTGCCAAGGGGTCTTTCCACTAATTTTATAACCCAAATTAGGATAACTTGGATTTGGTTGATAGGTATAACCAGGTTGTGGTTGTGACATCCCATAAAATGGTAAACCAGCTTGTGAATAAATGATTCCAGATACAGGTTGTTGTAAATTAACTGAAGGATTTGGAGTCTGTGGACCCAAAATTTGATGATATTGAGTTGAAGGACCCATTTGATAAGGTTGTACAACATTTTGATTCTGTAACAGGGGTAAAGTTGTATTGACAAGTGGAAATGATGTGGGTGTAACAGGTTGAACTGGTTGATACGAGTGTACAACTGTTTGTGGTTGGATAGGTAGAGTGGGTTGCCATTGGAAAACATTCATTTCGACATTAGGTTGACCAAAAAGTGATGGAGTACTATCATATTGGGTGACCAAAGGTTTCCCCCCAGCATGAGGAGGATAATAAGATGGAAAATATTTCTCTCCAAATGCTAGGAGTCCAGTTGATATGGTACTTGAAGGAATAGACCCAAAAGGACTGGCTTGATATTTCCCTGAAGATGTGTATAATGAATCAAGTCGTTTAGTAGTTACTATAGGATTACCAGTTAAAATATCGGATGATGACATTGGTAAAGTCCATGGATTTGAAGATGCACCAAAGAAAATTTCAGATAATGATTTGTAACCTGATGGGACCAAAGGGTCACCATGAAAATATGACTCTGGTGAAGTTGTAAACATCGACGGGGTATCTAGGGCGAGAGCTGACATAATTGGAACAGATGGCCCAACCAAAGATGTTGGTTCAGACATGGTTAGTTGACCAAATGGATATCCTTTTGAATCTACGGGAGTTTGAAAAGGAACAGGATCAACAAAATCAGATGGTGTCGATTGAGGAAAATAATCGTACAGGTAAAGGTCCTCCCCAAAATGGGTTGGAGTTAAAGGTGTCTCGTCTTGTGGGATTTCTTTAATCGCAATTAAACCAGGGGGAGTATTTCACCATCAGGCCCAAAGTATATTTCAGGTGGTTGACTGTGTGATATGAGAGATTCAATAGCTACAAAAATTTGTGGAATGACCAAGGTAGGAACAACTTTCGGTTGTTCGACTTCAAGATTTAGATGTTCTAGAAAAGAAGAGACAAGATCTGGATCAATTTATGGTTGAAAAACGTCGAGTCCAGGAGGTATGGTCTCACTTATTGGATGGATCGTGACCACGGGTAGCTGTGAAGACTCCGTTTCGACAACAATAGATGAAACGGGATGTGTAGAAACAACTTCATCTAACTCTGGTTTATGGGAAAATTATGTTTCACCAGAGGTACGAATTGTACTTCATTCGGCAGATTGTGATCATCTTCATCTACCATAAGTAACTTCTGGTGGTAAAGGTGGTTTTAGCACTAGTCTATGTGAATGATGGGGGAAAGGATTTTGTTCTTCCATGATTAGTGATTTATTGTAACCAAAAACAAATAAACAAAATAAAAGGGTAATGCTAGGCAAAAGGGTTTACCAAGAAACTGTGAACTGCAGAATACCTCATGGCGAACCAAGAAGTACGGGCAGGAAATCTCCCCGAATGTTGTGTTCGGTGTATCACAATTTACAAGGTGGCCGACTTGGTTCACTATGGATGGATAGCACCTAAAAGTTGTCCTCCTAAATATACCCAATGGTACATGGAGGCCCAAGTCCGTATTAGCACTGTCTGATGTGAAATCGCACAGTGAGAGCACCCCTTTATACTTATCATACTGTAACATCGCCCGATATACCCGAAAGTACATGGACGAGCTATGATATACTTACGTACGTGGAGTGAGGTATCACACTCGGAATGTATCGCAGACAAGTTAACGAGAGTTGCTATGTTTTACGACGCCAGAACACGTCTCTAGCCTAGACCTTCTAAATGTTATCGTTATGGTTCCAATGCTTTGTTAGGTAAATTGAGATTAATTTTATTTTTATCTTTCTTAACAATTTGCCTTTCAAAGGTTCACCACAATGATGTATTAGAAAATTCCTAAAATGCAACTAAGAATGATAAGAAATCTTTCACTTTTAGTTTTTCAATGAAAATCCTAGCTACTAGAGGGAAAGAGCAATCAATTTGCGAGCAAACAAATCAAAGAACACAAACTCAATGCATATTTCCTAATTGTTCCTTTTGCAAAACACACAAACCACTACATGCAAATGCAAATTTTTCTTTTCATTTCCTTTATGTTATGTATACAGAAAAGAAACTAAGTGCACTAGATCAACAAAAAACAAATTCCTTTTACTTTTGAGAAATGAGGAATACAAACAACAATTTCTCTTTTGAAGGAAAAATGAGGAATGAAACAAAAATTTCTCCTATCAGGAAACGAAGGTTTTACGGCAATTTCCTTTTTCAAAAGAAAATGGATCTAATTCAACAATAAAATACTTTGAAATTAACTTGCCAATGATAAAGAAAAATTCTTCAAACAAACACTGAATAAATTTTCTTTCAAAGGAGGAAGAGGTGGATGAATTCACTGGTCAATATGAGCCCCAGGCTTTTCAAAACACAGCAACAAAAAAACTGAAACAAACTGCAAAGAAAAATTCAAGGGAATTTGGATGGTTTCAGGAGGCAACGCAGTCTCTAAAGAGAGACAAATATTTGCAACACGGCCTGAAAGGGAGACAATGTTATGCAAAGCACTGTGTCCTGTCCAAGAGTGCGTTTGGCGCAGAGTCAAAGGAAAAACACAACTTTTTAACACACTTCTTTTTCAAATTTGGATCTTTAAAAAGCCTAATATTTGTGAGCAACAACTACTGGGTGAATAAACAGAGAAAATCAGAGGCTAAAACACCTAGGATAAAGAGAATTTTCCCCAATGGAGTCGCCAATTTGTTAGTGCAGAATTGTGAATTACGAATAAAACACGCTTCCCTAGACAGGTGCTAATATAGAGCAACATATTAAAGACTATACAACTACTTTTCCTAACTAAGAAAAAACACACATAATGGATTAGAGTCTTACTTGGAATTCAAGTGCTTCCAAATGATTCCTCTGTCGCTTCCGTTGTAGCTTCAAATTCTAGCCGGCTGTGAAAAATATTTCCTGCAAGAATGAACACTAAACAACTAGAAGATAGCAATAATATAGATGTATCTTCAAGTTATTTTGGTAAATCAGTAAAGCATAAACCATATACATCAACTAAGACCTTGCAATGTGGAAAATCAAAGCCAATACAGATGCATATAGGGAAAAGTAAGTTGTATTCTTTATGAATGATAGAAGGGGAGGTTACAACCAAATGACTGATTTAGTGTCACCATCTCCAGCAACATCCCAGCCTCATCACAATGCGAATATCTCCAGCAAACTGTCACTCAAATCAATCTCCTCAATGGAAATTCCACCAGCATTTCTCTACACAAATTCTTCCTTCTCAAACACTAAGATCTGTGCTCAATTTATAGAGAAGCTGAGGTAGTTTTACAATCAATTCCTTTCCAATAATAGGCAAGAGATGTTCCCAATATTGTAGATGTCAAATGGACACATGGATTCAAATTTTGACACATGTGAACTCTTCTAGAAGGTACTGGCCAAGTGGAGATTCCAGAACAATGAGAATTTCGCTCCCAATGTGACCAACACACCTATGGATGTCGGGAAGTGCTTTGCAGAGCAGCCTTGCATAGGGATACATGCATATGCAACACACGTAGTCCCTTTAGAGGCAATGTTGGTGAGCTCTCATATGATATATTATAAACTTCAAACTTTGGAAACCTTTGTAGATGAAATTCTTTGATTGATTTGTCTTGTTCTTTGTCTTAGGGCATATAGAAATTGAAATGTTAGGGGATGATAAACCCTATCCATTGGTCCTGGAGATGATGCCCCGTTAACCAGGTCATTGGGAATGATTCTTAAATTGACCTATAACACGGATAACCACCCTATACTTTCCACCATTTTCAAGCCCGCCGAGCAACAAATTTTCTTGGCATCGGTGGGATTCATGTCGTAATTGGTGCAAATTTTTGGATACTTAATTTTCCCAATAACCTAACCACCAAAAAATAGGCCCCGTGCTCTGTCATATAAGGCATTTGGCTGGGGGCCAAGCTAACCACCTGCCCCTGCCACTCCACATCTTCCACCTTGGTGCTCGGTCATGTTGAATCCATAAGGTTGAGGACCAGGCTAGCAACCTACCCCCACTGGTGTAGCACCTATATGTGTGTTGGTGATTCTGCAGTGGCCGTAAGACTTGGGGGCCTATGCTTAACTCTTGCACATGTTACCTTAGCATCCATCCGTCTCCACCCATGGTCCAATGTGACGACACATAACCTAGGGCTAGGGCTCTGACCTATCCCCCTTTCCTATTGGCTCCGTTAATACCTGCCCTTGGTCCTGTACGGGGGTATACATCCATGGGTTGGGGTTAAGTCCGAGATTCTTGGTCTCAACTCCTGCCATGGTTGTGTCGGGTGCTAGGTGACCAAGGGCCAGGGACTTATCCCCGACCCCTTCTTCCAACGCATTTTCAAATATACTTTATAATAAATTTCTCCACCTTATATAATAAGAAGCACTCGTGGTATAGTTGGTAAGGCATGATGCTTGTAGAGAGTTATTCAAGGGTTCGATCTCACCCGAGCCTTGGGCCAAAACCCATAAATTTTACTGCACCCTGGAGGTTCCATGTGGAATCCCATGATTTTGCCACGTGGCATACTCCCACTGGTCCACCAAAAAACACACCGACCAATCAAACTCACACAATGTGGACACACCACAAGAGGAAACTTGTTAGCACCTAATTGGCTACACCCAGCCAACCTACTGACTCAGCTATATGGACTACCCAGTCAGTAGTCCTGTCACCAACCTAAAAAAATTTAATTGTTTAGGAAAATGATTAGAATGTGATATCTTGAGCATACGATGTCGGTTCTGAGAGATTCGAGTTGTGTTGGATTCAGGACCACGAACACTATATTTTGGCACTAGTTTTGAGTACTTTTGAACACTTTCATTTTGAGCACCTTAATTATCCCCTGGATCACTCAACTCCTGATTCCACCTCATGATCAAACATGACTAACACCAACCAGATCAATCTCTACCCAAGTTGTCCAGGGCTCCAGGAACTAGTAACTCAACCCATAGCCTTCGAGGGCTCCCGAGCATTTGTCCAACCCGGCTCCAACGACTAGTAACTCAACCCACCAAGGGCTCAAGAGTGTTTGTCCCAACCTAGGCTCTAGGGCTAATAACTTAAACAAATGTGTTCCAAGGCTTCCAGAGAATTTGTTCCAACCCACAACCACAGGGAATTATGAGCACCAACCAGAAAACAATCAAATGGAAAAACTCACAACACCATGGCTATCTAGGAAATTACAAGGCAAGGCTAAAACCATTGTTAATCTAGGAAATCCTCAATTCCAATGACATCACATAACCATATAATCACATGCATACAATATGCATCCATAAGTCAACAAGGAAAACACACATGCAACCTTTTTAAGCTTTTGTGGTTATCGTTTATTATATAAATTTCCGGATTATCCACAGTGTTAAGAAACAATGGTCGACGTTTCGAATCCCAACGGGGATGCAACCTGTTACCCGCAAAGTAATATAACTATAGCTGTTGATCCAAATATTCCCTTGCGCTTTCTTATTTACTTTTTCCTTCCTTCTCCAAATCTAGGTGAATACTAGAGTGCTCCAAGAATGCTCTGAGTGTGCAAGAGTATGAGAGAAAGAGAGAATAGAAGGGAGTTCCAAAACTGAACTAACAAAAGGTTGTGAACTGATCCTCAAAATCCTTTTTATCATTGAGTCCTCTATTTTCTCCATTTTCCTTCATTTTTCCTTCAATTTCCCTCTAATGAAAATCAATGACCCTTCATCTCCCTTTTGTCCTATTTTCCTTTGTTTTCATAAATAAAATTCTAATTATTGCCACTTTTCCTTTGCCAATGATTTTTCTAATTTCCATAGCCATTTATTAATCACAAGTGATACCCATCACTCTGTTTTTCCCAACATTCAACTTGGAATATGTGTCCCATGACCTTGGTCTTATTTTATTTATTTACATAAGAAATCAATAGCGGATGTTACAAGAAATATAGAGAAATGTAAAAACTAAGGTGTCTAAGTCAAAATTACCTCTTAGTCTTCCCCGTTTCCCCTTCCAAAGAGGTCCAACATCTAACATTTTTCCAAAAATATGTTTAAAAGGATATCAATGTTGCTATCCATTCCATTAAAAAATATAAGAAGACAATGGAACACATGTTGCCACTCCGTAATAAACTAATTGGACAAATCCACAAAAAATGATAAGGCCACATAATTAGCAATGTTATCACATCCTCCTGGCCACCTTCAACTTCTTGAACCACAAGTCAATTCCTTATGGATGTGAAAAGTTAATTTTATTTCATGATTGAGGATCTTGCTCCACCTCATGAGAGGGAGGCCTCATTGTAATACCATAAATAAAGGAAGTACCCCAAGGATTAGGGATTGGTAAATTTTGTGTTTGGGATTGATCCATAGATAAAATTTGTAAGAAACAGTTTTGCTAATTTCTTAATGCTCAGAGGTCATTCCCGACCAAAAATATTTCTAGGAGGGGTTCACTTGCGCTTGGATTATTCTATGTGCAATGTTTCTTTTCTGAATTATATTAGATAATCTTACTTCCAAAAATTAATTTAGATGTTAGCCATGCTCCATGTTTTCACATAAGGATTCTTTTGAATTGTGATCTTTATAGAATCATGTAACTAGAATTTATTTTTTGTTGGACAATTCTACACAAAAGTGTATTCCACTACATGCTAGATTAACTTCAATTTTATTCATTAGGTCATTTTCAGTTCTATTGAATTAATTTATATTTTTATTATGTATTTAATATATTTTGTGATGTTATCTTTCATTAAATATCGACTGATATTTTTTGTTGAATTACATATTTTTTTTAAATTTTGAAGGGCATTTAGTTTATCTCTATTTATTTCAATTGTTAAAACCCATCAAAACTAGTTTTTGGTCCATTAATCCATAGTATTTAGTTATCCCAAATAGGGAACAGTCTAATTGGGCCCATCCCTTAGATTGGATCCCATTATTGTTGGGATGTGCATTTCAGTCTGTCAAGAATCCATCATATATGTGTTTGGAAACAATGTAAAGGGGATAATATGTTGGGAAAAATATTGTGAGGCGGGGGGGGGGGGGTGAATACGTGTTAAAACTAACTTAAACTTTTACTTATGTATTTTTTTATTTATGTATGTGATTTCACTGAAGAAAA
Source organism: Pinus albicaulis (assembly GCA_034641835.2). NCBI lineage: Eukaryota > Viridiplantae > Streptophyta > Pinopsida > Pinales > Pinaceae > Pinus > Pinus albicaulis. The sequence continues at coordinate 31,208,557 of CM076579.1, forward strand.
CTAGTGTATGTATGCCACTGTTATTCGGGAAACTAGCGTATATCCAGTAAGCTTATAATTTAGATAAATCTTCGTTTGTTTAACTTAAACCGGTGTATCATTGATTCATCAGACATTTAATAAGAATTAAAAATGTGTAGTAAGAATAGAGTAAACCATCACGCATAAGCAACACACATGAACACTAGGATTTAAGATGGAAACCCAATGTAGAAGAAAACCACCGTTGTCGTCGTCTTTGTCTTCAATTTTTATTATCATGAAAACTTATTACAATATTGTACTGGTGCAGACTCATACCAACACACAGGCACCCATCTACAGAAGGATACAACCTTCAATCATTCTCCAAAACCCACTGAAAGGGAGCTCCAACCCCCTAATCTCATTTATCGACACCCACAAGAAGGGAGCTCCAACCCCCTAATCTTGTTTACCAGCACCCACTAGAAGGGAGCTACGACCCCCTAATCTCGTTTACCAGCACCCATTGGAAGGGAGATACGCCCCCTCACTAAAAGATCCAACCCTCAACACCACCGTGGACCATGTTTCATAAATTTTCACACTGGATCCACCTGCTTCAACACAGCACAACTTGTAGGCCACTTTTCATCAAATTTTTAGATTGAACCCACTACCATCATTTAAGAAAAAAAATAAAAATTGAAATATATCACTGTACCAAATAATTCAACCAATCACTGAATCACCAATTAACCAAACAATCACTGATCTTCAATCACATACAAATAACAACATCATCAATGCTAAAAACAACCCATATCTACATGAAGACTTCATTGAAAGACAACAGAAACATAAAAATATTGTATAAACTGATCAGACATATTATTTAGTAGAAACCCTAGTTTTTATATGTACTTTCCATAAAAAAATTATGCATGTATATGCGCTTATCCAGAACCTGTGTACATATCTCAACGTACTTCAGAAAACATATGCTAATATGCAGAACAGAACCCGAGTGTGTACGTGCTTTGCCTGTGTCAAACTCACATACATATCTGCTACTTTCAACTTATAACAGTGATGTGCATCACAACTTTAGACATACCCAAATCACGACATTCAAGATAATAAACAGACTTCAAATCACAAATCTAATCAACCCATAAACAGATCATGTAACACATAGTCATTTTAGGTCTAATGATCCTCATCCATCATTATATTCATGAGTGCATAATTATTTTAGATCAACCAATCAACTATAAGCCATACCATGAAAATATACTTCATATTGAATTATTCATTAATAACCCTCACTCATGTGCACTCTAACACTTTGATCTTCTCCTCCTTATATAGCTTGATCCTTAGCCAATACCATGAGCCAAAACCATACTAGTGTTGGTGGTAATCCTTGACAGGATCAAATAGTCGCTATGACGCTCAATAATGTGGGCTAATACCATGGTAAAGACCCTTGGTATTTAGTAAACCATAGTACGCCAAATGTATGTGCCTTTGCTTCTTCATATTCGCTTGTGTAAGCAACTTTGCATTACCGAACTTGATTATACACTACTTTGCTTTATCAAACTTGTGTATGTACATGGCTTTGCTTCACAGAACCTACATGTACACGACTTTGCTTCATCAAACCAAAGTATGTACACAACTTTTCTTCACAAAACCTTTGTATATTTCCTCAAAATTTACCTTTATCATTCTTCTGTCACTAACTAGTATTTATTTCTTTGTCACATCTAAATTGGCCTGAAGATACATCCTATTGACATCTTCATCAAGTAGATTGCTATCGAAAGAGAAATCATCGAGTAGGTTACCATCAAGGACAACACATTACATCGTAATTCCAACATTATATTATATTTGTGAGGTATAAAAGAAGCCTCTTTATTGGGTGATTACTGAAGCCTAAGTTCATTTATTGTAGGAAGAAACCATTGTTATCTTCCTATAAAATATTAGAGAGTGGTTGTTGTAGATTGACAGTCATTATTGATGTACAGAAAAATTGTAATTTGTATCTTACTAAATGGATTGATTTTAAATTTTAGATGAACTTGGAGACATCACTCGACATGGGTGAACTTTGTTATCAATTTAATAAGTATTTTCTTATGCTATCTTAATTCTTGTTTTAAATTTCAATATTTATTGTTTACTTTTAATTTATTGAGAAAATAGCCATAAGAATTTGATTTAGTAGAATGAAGTATTTTAGGACTAATTTTGGATTGGTTATTACCATGATGTATCCTAGATACCGAGTTATGTGCATGTTGTATGCACACTTCTTCGAGTTGGCATATAGATTGTGTTGTTAGAAGGTGTTAACCACTTTGTCAAATGTGTTTATATGTTCCTCCCAAGTTCCAATAAAGATGAGAATTTCATTGAGGTACATGACCAAAAAATAATTGCTAAATTCCCTTAGAATATTATCTGTAATCCTCATGAACATTTCTCATGTATTAGTTGAGTGGAAGGGCATGATCAATGAATTCAAAATACCACCGTTCGACTTGAAGGTTTCCTCCTTAAATCAAAGGGCTCAATTGACACTTGATGATCATTGGACTTATCATTATTCTTACCAAAAAACTTGGTGTGTTTGATTCGATTAAGAAAATCATCAATCTAGGGATTGGTATTGTATTGCAAGGGGAATTGATGACTAATGTGGATGTCTTCTCCTCGGTTTTGATGATAGTGAAGTGATGTCTAGAAACTTGATTTATATTTTGATGTTTCATTTCCTTGATATAAAAATTTTCATAAGGGTATGGAAATTGTTAGTGTACTATGACATATTTTGGACTTTACCCTGACACAAGGGTTAACAAAATCCCCTTAAGTGGGTTTCATCTCATATTACACTTTAAAATAATTTATGGCATGTTATATACAGTAAATATCCCACCGATTTTTAACATAGGGAAGGAAATTCAAGAGTGAAAGATAATATTATAGTTATTGGAAAAATCATGAATAGAAAAATAACAGTTGGACTTTAAGCACAAGAACAATATCTAGTTGTGTAAAAATGCTACACTAGCAATTTCAAGATAAGAAATAAGAGAGAATGAAATTAACTCAAATAGACTAAGTAGCTTAAAGAACTAATTTGAATTACTTCATAAATATTATGTATATTTCTTGATATGAATATATATTTATAACACTCCCTTGAGAGGAAACCAATGCAGACTAGGTTGGGGTTTCATAGTGCATGCACCCTAGAAAATAGAAAAATCACTTTCCCTATTTATAAAATAGGCAAAAATTGGAGTTTTAGGACTTAAAATATAGTAGGAGTGTATAACAGGGTTAAATAAAGATAGGAGGAGTCAACAAATAAGTTATAAATGAAGTAATAGCTCCCTCATGCAACTACTCAGTCAAGAATAACAAGAAAACTCCAAAAATAGGTTTGAAAGTCAAAGGAAGGGAAGTGGATAAGGTAGTTCTCCAAGATAAAAATTGAAGTGCACATTCATGGATAAGGTTGTTACATAATAGGAAAAGTGTACTAACGGATAAGAAATAGCCATGTCAATGCCCACTTGTTACCACATGTCATCCTAGGTGGAAGCCCTTGCTAAAAATAGATATACTAAAAATAGAAAAATGCAAAAAATAGAGAGTGACCCTAAAGGGTAGGGAATGTATAGTAGGTGATCAAAAGTTTTGAAAATTGCTCCTAATGTGCATGTATCCCAACACTGCTGGTGAAGCAAAATTGAGGAGTGTTCATAATGAATGAGTCTTAGCAAATTTTCGCCATGTTAAGTGCTCATGTATAAAAATAATAATATGAATCCAGGTAATATACAACCACATTAGTTACTCATGTACTGAAAAAATCATACAAAACAAAATATGATAAAGTTGAGGCAAGGGTGGGGGGGGAGGGGGGGGGGGGGGACTTCATGGGAAGATACCCTCCCCCACCACCTCCTTCAAAATCCATATTATGTGCACTATGTAGTTGTTGTAAAGAAGGATGGTGTTTCTAGTTGAAAACCCCATCATGGATATATCATATCCCATAATATGAAGATCATTTTTCCACTAGTTGAGCCTTGTGCTTGCTAACAATAGTAGTGAGATCTCGTGGATTACCAAAGAATTGAAAACTAGTTTTCCATATAGAAATAGTTTCATCAACGAACCTACAAGCTACTTACAAAGTATGTTGTGCTTTCGGTGGCTTGCGATCTAGATTTGAAATAGGTTTTTGATTAACTTATAAATTAGATTCTAAAATTTTATCAAAAATATGATCTAAAGAGTGCATAAAATCATCTTGAACATTTGCATCATAAATTGGCAAAAATGATGCAACTAGTTCCTCTTGTAGTGCATGCATGGAGGGGACTTCATCATACTTTTCATATGACATCTCTCTATATTTTATTCATTAACATGTGTTAGAAGAGAAAATTAATCTAATTTAGGCATTAAATGAGAGAAGGTATACAACCTGGAATGATGATCCATTGTATTGTCCCTTTTTCTAATCCCCCAATTTTAGTAATGTAATTAAAAGATGATGATGTTGGAGATCCAAAATGTCTATATCGCCAAAATTGTTTGATGTCAATTTTTGTTGATCTAAATTATAAAATACTAAACTGAAGAAGAGGACAATCCTATACAGATCTTGATCTCTAAAATGGCGGCTTGCTTAAGGAAGCATGTAAGGGAGATTGTGAAGTTTCCTGTCTTTTTTGAAATTAATGTTTCTGAAACGTGATGTTCTAGTTGATCTATCAAATTTCTAAGTACTTATAAGAAAAATTGGGGAGAAGGTGTCAATCTAATTTTAGTATGGGCTATTTACTATATGGAAGAGTGTTGGTTGACTCTGCAACCCAAGAAGGGGACTTTAAACCTCTCATTCTTAAAGCAGTGTTCATGAGTAATGATAGAGAGGGAGGGAGAGATAATTTTTTGTTTTTTGTTTTGTAGAAATGTGAGATCAAAGAAAAAGGATGAGACATAAACTATGAGTGTGAACCCAAAGTCATTGTGAACTAGTGGCTTGTAAACCTATGTTTGGAAGTTGGACCATAAATTCCATGCTCAAATTAATTAAGGGAACGAGTGAGAAATCCCTCATTCTGAGTTGGGAAGATTGAGAGGAACTCAATTTTTTGGTTATTTTATGCACGAGAAGTAATGAAATAAGAATAATCATTGAGGTGCCATAAAAGTGAAGGGATTTCCTTTTGTGTTGTGCATGCCTCTAGTGGCCATATATTGGTTGTGTGATATGTCTAGACTTAGTGCTTGAAAGGTGTTGTTATTGTTTCCTGCTAGTGAAGGAGAATTACTTTCATACTTTATACCCTGAGTTAAATCTCTATTGTATTTCCCTGAGTAAAGGATCCTTCATGCATTGGATTCGGCTTAGGGGTGACCACCTACAAGAAATTTTTGTTTAGTTGTGCATAAACTTGGGTGCAAAGTGGTTGTCTCTTCTTACTACTATGGACTAGATAAATGTGAAATTTTATTTATGTTAATGAAATGATATTGTTCTTCATTATTTTATAACTAATGTTAAGCTGGAATTATGTAACCTTTGTTTTAAGGAGCATGTTAAATAAATGCTGGTAAGTAACTACTGATAGAGTTTTGGATCATAATGCATGTTCCAACTTGGAAGATAAAGAATCTTTGTCGTATGGACTATCATGAATCTAGGAATCATCATCCATATTTAATTTCATGATATCTAATAAGAGTTACCTTCACACAAGCACAAAAAGGGAATACAGTGTAAATTTATGGATGATTTATTTTATACACTTTCACCTTGATAAAATGAAATTTATTACTGGTTTAAAATGTCTAAAGTCCTAACAAAATATTGGAAGAAGTTAGGCCATAATATGACTATATTAAGGAATTAATAAATATCATGGTTGTATGCTTTCTAAATTCCTTTTCGGGTTATGTGGAGAGAAAAAAAGTTACTATGATGCATGCAAGACAAATCTAGAGCCTAAAGAATATAATTAGGCTACATTTATTTTATAATTGGAATAATTTATCAAACTGGATGCATTTCATGTGGAAATATTTAAATAGTATTTATGTCAAATTTAAGCCTAAATTCCTTAAAAACACTCCCCCTCATATTAATTCCATTAACAAATATAGGCTCAAATCCAGTACAACAATATTCATTGGTACAAATCCATTACAACATATTTATATTTATCAAGGCATTATAGCTCATCATGTTACTAGAGGGGATTTGAATGTGGGTGGGGAAGATAACAATCATTATGCCCAACCACCAGAGATAACCCCAATTGTATACCTAGTTGACTGTATATATAAAGCCTGTTCGATAAGTGGTCCCCAAAAGCTTCTACAAAATGAGGTGAGGAAAATTTTTCCTCCACCTTCTCTCTGGTGTAACATTTAGCTTTTCCTGGAAGCTATCCCTTTAAACCTATCTTCAAAAGTTCATGTTGCCCATGTCTTGTAGTTCTGGACCTCTTCTGAAAAATTGTATCTTTTGTCAACTCTGCCTGAGCATCTGGTGTCAAATCCTCCACAGAATGTAGGATTTTCTCCTCTTCTTGATCTAACATGGAAGGCTCATAGAGTTTCAAATTCTCTACATTCACAACTGAGTAAATGCACATATATAATGGTAAACTAAGTTGATAGGCATTATGACCCACCTTTTCCAGTATCTCAAAGGGACCATACCTCGGTGCCTTTATTTTCATACTAGCCCCTTGCATCCTCTCCTTGTTCAACTGTAACATACTTTGTGTCCCACCTTGAATAACTTCTTTGTTCTGTGTTGATCATGCCTGACCTTGAATGACTTCTTTGTTCAACCCTCAAAGCATCTCTTGTAAGATATTCCCTCGATCCTCCTTGCTACCCATATGTAATATCCAAAGGTGAAGGTGCTGGATATCCAAAACAAGTTTCAAATGGGGACTTCTAAGTGTGGGATGCTTTGTTATAAGACCGATCATAAAAATAGCACGCCAACAATAATGTTGTAGTTTTCAAACTCATAAATACATCAATGTTGTCAATAATATTAAAACCTTTGAATCATGTATGAGACGTAGATGTGTGTGTGTGTGTCTAAAACAATGTATGACTCCGTATAGCACCATGTGCTGGTATAAAAACATGAAATTGTGTAATGATGTCATGCAAATACTTCTTATTTACCCAGGGACCCCACCTATTGAGGATTTAAAATTTTAGTTAATTTAGGGGAATTATATTTAAGCCTTTTTAGAGGGAAGATTCATGAAGAGGTGCAATGGGTTGCACAAATTTTTAGTAAAAGTGGTTCAACATCTAACACAACTATAGTGGGTCCATCCCAATGCTAAGAGTATTTGAGGAAGTTGATAGGAAATTGGAGGAGAAATGTAACCACCTCACCCCATATTTACTCACTTTAACTTGCTCACTAAGGAAAACACGAAGATGAGAGCTACTATGCGAGACTTGATTTCCAAGATGCACTTACAAAAAAATTGGGTCGATATGTCCAAAACTGGATGAAACAACCAGTGACACATGATCACACTATTATCAGCCGAACTTGTCCCAACATTATTTATTTCAGTTTTGTCTCCTTAAATTTAATAGAAATTTCTAATTTTGGTAGTTTTTCAGGTTCTAAATTTCTGAGATCTTTTTGGGGGCCTAAACGACATTTTCAGGGAAAACGTAGAGATCAAAAAAGTGCGAGACTAGATTAATAGTTTGTTTTCAATCTCCTCGCGGTGATATTCTAAATGAGGTATTATGATAGTCAAACAAAGATCGATGCAAAAGTTATGACCCCGGGAAGTTGGGGGTCTAAATTACTCATTTATACAAACACTTTGTGTACATAGTATATGTAGGTCATAAATACATATATTTTCATTAATTCAATAAGCTCACCATAGATTCACCAAGAAGGCCCTATTTCCTCTCCATGTAGCTACAACACCACTTATTATTCCATACATCCATTAACCAATCAATAGCTAAACAATTCATGACATGAGCCATAAAATATACACATCATATGAACATCAGATAACCAGAAAATAACCAGCATATAATCCACAGAAACCCAACCATAATATAACCAATATAATGTCAAAAATTATATATGAATCATCATAGAAGAATAACCCTTATTAACATATGAGAATTCCAACCAAGTCAAGGACTTCCACGTACCACCCGACCATAGATTGGGCTGAACCAAAGCTCTCTTTCAGCCAATCATCCATGTGCCATATTCCAAGCACGAATGTGGGATCTCATGGAATAAACCAAACAAAACCAAACTAGAGATTTCAGAGGCAAAACTACCTCAACCCTCAACCCATGATTCCACCTCACGATTGAACATCACTAACACTAACCAGATCGGTCTCTACCCAAGTTGTCCAGGGCTCTAGGAACTAGTAACTCAAGCCACAACCTTCTAGGGCTCTAGAGCATTTGTCCAATCGGGTTCCAAGGACTAGTAACTCACCCACCAAGGGCTCTATAATTTTTTTGCCAACCTAGGTGTTATCACTAGCAAATCGTACAAGAAAATGCGACATTATTTAATGTCAAGCAGAAGGATTTACAGTGCTGAAAGACATTAGAGAATCTAGAAGTATTTAAACATATATAAGGTCTGAGGAAAAATCAAATGTGAACTAGTCATAAATGATTTTGCGCGCAAAATCCTTTGATAAGCGCGCCTTTGCGCACCTTTTGACCCAAAAAGCACGCAATCCTGGGAGTGGTGGAAGTCACTTTTTGGGACCACAAAAAGCACACTCTAGGACATTGATTCCACACTTGAAGGCGCCTAAGGACAACCACCCAAGCCTCCTTAGGACATCAAGGGAGCACACAATGGAATCACCCTCCTCTCTTGGGTCACCATCCACAATGTACCAAGAGAGAGAAGGAGGATTTGAATTCTCATATAAAATGCCACCAAGAGATGAGTAACTTGAGAGCACATTGTTATGTTGGCTAGAATTTCCCCAAGAAATACTAGTAGTGTGTGATCCGAAGCAGAGATAGAGGGGACTCAGTTTTTGGCCATCCAACAACTTCAGTCCACCATAGTAGAGAGAGGGAGACTTTGCACCAAGGCAGCTCAGAAGTAAAGACATCCTTGCATCGGGACTTAGAACCCTAAGTTCTAAGGGCCCCTTGGCAAGTGGGTTAAAGTTTCATCTTCATTTCCTTCCATCACTCAATAAGAGGGGACATAAGCACCCCCGTTTGGATTATTGAAGTTGTTTGAATCTATTTAGAGATTTTGTGTTATTTGTTTTAGTTTTAGTTTAATTTTTATGTTTGAATATGCATGCTATTTCTCTATCTAGTATGTTTATGTTCTAGCATGTTCCACTAACTTGCTTGACTCCATATCTTTTCTGCCCGTGACCAATAAATTAAGAGGGAAAACCACACCCCTTAAGTTGGTGTGATTTCGTACATGCGTGAACCAAACACACTAACACACTAGGCTCCAGGACTAGTAACTCAACCCAAGTTGTTCTAAGCATTAGAGGAAATTTGAGCCTAAAAGTGACCGCCTAAGGAAAAATAGTAAAATAATAAAATAATAGTTATGAATTTTGGAGGGAAAAGAAGAAAACTACTTTTTTTAATTGTATTTTTCACTTATCTCCTTATAGGTTTACTCAAATTCCAAGTATAGACACTCATTGTATGCATAATAAAATTATACATTCAACGAGTACACATTATGCATACTTTTGAGAAGACCCACATTGATAAAAAATGAAGATACATTAAAAAATAGGTACTCGCTGGATGTGGAATTTAATTCGCCGATAATGGCCAGTGATGGTTGTTCCCACTACTGGTTTGACAAGTGAGTTATGATAGATTTTCCCACTGTTTTTAAAAATCACAAAAGGGACGTGTTCTAATAAACTGATAAAACATGGGATTCTAACCTTCACAAAGAGAAGATAATCAGATCTCAATCAATTGCAGTGTACATTGCTATAACATGCGAGTAGTGCTCAGGGAGAAATTATGTAGTAAAAGATAGTGAAAGTGGCAATGCAAAAATTTAAAGAATTCTAGGATTTAGTGATTATGAATTATGGAAGAAGTTTGCATTAATTTGAGCCTACCCTGAAAGATTACAGGAGCCCAAACTTTTACCTTGACTAAATCCTTCGTAAGAGGAACAATGGCCTCTTACATTAAACACATCCTTGGTCATAGAAAAAACACCTACTAATACTGGTATTGCAACTTTCCTCATAAAAAGATCACCAAATATCCAACCTAATTAAAAATTTGAACTAGTGTCCTTGAAAATCAAGTGTTCTAATTATTTGAACTTTATTAAATGTTTTCTAATTTCATGCATGAATATTTAATTTTATGCAAACTATATTGCAGAAAAATTAGACATGATTCAAGCATCTTTTGCATAAACATGGTTCTAGATCAAAATAATGTTTAGCCAGAGTGTTAGAGTGTTACACCATAAAAAAAATAATCCAATTCACCTAGATCTATTTGAGAACATAAGAGCACTGTTACACCATAGAGACAAGAGTCCAATTCACCTTGATCTATTTGAGAACATAAGAGCATTGCCAGTTATGTATCTGCTAGTTATGCTCGTCCCAGAGGCAACCACTGTAGTCTTATGGATGTTATGGAAATAATATTCAGTTTTGTTCAATTAAGCAGGAAAACAAACTACTAAAGAGTTATAGGCAATGTTAAGATGACATAAAGCAAAGCTTTAACTCAACCTAATGACTGTAAATCAAAGTTACATGACTTGGACTCTGAAACATACAACAAACCCAAAGTAGAGACTTAATTAGGACACTAGGAAAAACTCAACAATAAGTAGGGTTACTAGGCTTATTGTCTCCTAGAGGGTGTTACGCATCTCTAAGGCTAATCCTAGTCTTCGTTTTTAGGGCTGCGACCGCACAATGATCTGCTCACACCCTCATGATTCCTGCTTCGATCCCTTACCTACCTGGTCAACAAGGGTTTGGGGGTTGGCTGCTAAAAATCGAGGAATATAAACTCAGAAAAACTAGGTAAAACTCGAGAAGACTTATTGCCCAAAATTACTCGTCAACTCAAGAAATGGATTCAACTCAGGAGTACTTACTAGAGTTATAAAGGGTATTGTTTCTATGTTGATCTCTTACTTATATGTCGATGTTCATTCCTTTTAGAACTTTTCAAATTGCTAATCTATTCCGCTAGTTTGGAACTACACGTTCTGATTTTCTCAGATATAAGTCTTAAGAATCTTTATTACTAAATTTCTCTTACACATCCTTGCTTACAATCTTGTCATGCAGTTTCCAACCTACTTGCATCATGATAAGAAGCCTCCACATGGAAAACATTTTATCAACAAATTGTGCTTAGGTTATTTTGTGAATGGAAAGTGTACATGCCCAACCATGGCACTACAACCCCATGAAAGTGAGGATTGTACAAATAGAAGGTACAATTGGAAGGCTTTTTCCTTTGTATCTTTGTTTAAGTGCAATTTTTGAGCAGTCTAAAAATTTGAAATGCTATAAGTGATTGGAAACTTCTATTTTCAAATGCTATAAGTGATTGGAAACTTCTATAGTTATTCATATTGTTGTTGGGGATTTCCTGATTAGAATTGTGTAGCATTTGTGATCCCTCCATAATGTTTCCTTCATCCATTATAAAGGACCAAAGAGCTTAGTGAGTAAACAAGTGCTAAAGAGCCAATTTATAGGAGAAAAAAATTTAGATATTAGTTGGATTAACCGTAAAAAATGATATGTGAAATTAAAAATAATAATTAACCGAATTCATAATTTGAAAAATAATAAGAATTAAGTACTAATTAATAATAACAAATTTAAAATATTAATAATATTTGAAAAAAGAATAAAGAATTAGTAGTTAAAATATGAAATAATTAAACATTAAATAAGAAAAGAAATTCAGATTTTTAAATAAACAATTTAATGAATAAAAATGAGTTATCTGAAAAATAACATTAATAATCAAATAATGGTAAGAATTACCCACATGAATGGATTTCAAATAAAGTAAGCTATTTAAATTAGATTGAAATAAAAACTAATAAATTGAAATCAAAATTAATCAATTTTTTGAAATAAGAATTAATAATTGAAATCAAAATTAATAAATTTTTTTTTTTTTTTTATTTAATAGTTTGGAAGAAAGAAATTATAAGGATTAATGATAAAATAATGAAAACGAAGAGTTAAAAAAAGAGTTGAAAAATAATTTAAGAATTAAAGAGCTAATATAAAAGGGGGGAATAATTAAGAATTTTTAAATTTAAATATAAATTAGTAAAAATTATAAATTAATAATTAAATACTGAATAAGAAATTAGCGAATATGACTTTGAAATAATCAATAAAAGATTTAACATAAATTAAAGTTGAAACATGAAAAAGAAAGTTGAAAGCGAAACCACACCGAAAAGTTGAGAAAAGTGAAAAATTACAAATTCTATCTAGGTCTAATCTGAAAATCCCCAACAACAATTTCAAACGCTGTCAACCTATAAACAGTAAAATTTGCTCTCTCTTTATGGTTTTACTTTTTAGAACAGAGAGAACAAAATCATTAGAGAATTGCCAGTCTAATATTTGCTAATTAAAATCATATCCACAACTTCGCAGTCTATTATATCCAAAGATGAAAACTGAATAGTAATCACAGAAAGTTTGAATGGTCTCATCATTTCAAGCATACACAATCTTTTACTTGTAACCAGGGGTTTTGGGTTTCTATAAACACAATCAACACTTCTCTACATTTTTAATTAGGTTTTGTTTTAGCTTCTTCTTGGTATTCACCTCCTTCCTTCCTACCTCAATTCATGTATTCCCGTCCAAGTTGTATTATATATACCCTTCATCCATTGATTGCTTGGTTCACTACGGCAGGGGTCTTCGCTTATGAAGCTCTATCCATCATTAGTGATTATAATCTGGAACATAATAATGATATGTATTAGCGAAGTTTCTGAAGCTTATCTCCATTCCTCAGGGATTCACTTTGGAAGAAAATAAGGATGATGTATTGGTAAAAGGAGTTGTTTAATCAGTCAGAGGAATTGCTTGGACGGTCAAAATTAGCTGGAATCTGGGCCCAAAAAATTTAAGAAACCTTACAATAACCGTGTTTGAATTATGATTTTGATGGTGGAAATGGATTCAGCACCATCAAAAACCTCTAAAGCACTCAAAATATTAAAATTTGATAGTTATAATGTGGATTTACAAAAATCCCTGCCAAATTTTCTTAAAATCTTACCAGAATTTCCATTATTTTCAAGGCGAAAAAGCAGTCTAATTAGACTATACCAATGTTGGAGATTAAAGAAGCTATAACCTAACATATCGATTGTGACATGAGTTGGGGCTAGTTTTAAGTAAAAAGTTGGGGCCATTTCTAGCAGGTTTAGTAAAAAGTATAGAAACTTTGGATGCCTATATTATTTAATTTGATTGCATATTAAGCAAGAAAGGTATCTGATTTAGAGTCTTCCCTGGCAAGTCGATTAGCAATCTGTTGAAATAGAAAACCAGCAATGGGTGCCTTACCAAAGACCTCAGTTTGGCCTTTTGGTTTTGATTTGATAACATAAAATCAATTAACCAAGACAGATATCTGTTTCTAGTCCTAGCTGTAGCAAGTTCATTAAGAAGCTATTGGAGTGAAAAACTACTGATAGTGAGTACCTTGCCAAAGAGCCGGTTTGGTCTTTTAGTTAAGGATTCATATCTATTTGTAAGGGGTTTCAAGTTTGCAGTCAGACGATGCTACTTATGTGAACTGCATAAAGAAGGGGATGTGAGGAAGTCAGGTACTTCAACCAATTTAACAAATGTTCTAGTCTCTAGGGTCTTATTGTCTCGCTTCTTCATGCACTGCTCTTACCAGGCTATATCCTCTTTAAAATTCAGCGTGTTTGCCCTTTTTAAAAAATAATAGGGTCAAGGAGTTAAAGGGATTGTGGCAATCATGGCCTTTAAGGCTTGTAAAGGAAAATGCAAGCCTAGTATCATGGGTTTGGATGCGGATTATACACTCCCGATGAATTTTCTGGAAGCTCTGCATCAGTGTGGTATTTTTTTCTGGGGACAGGTGATTGGATGCCGATTATACACTCCCGATGAATTTTCTGGAAGCTCTGCACCAGTGTGGTGTTTTCTTCTGGGGACAGGTGATAAACGGTTGGCAAGGGGTACATCCGATTTGGAGAGAGGCAGCACAGCTCGGATTGACGGGGAAACTTGCTCAGATTTGGATATTTTTTGTAAATAGATTAAGGGGCGCAGGTTTATGTCGAAGTCCAGGAGGAGACCCTTTTACTTGGGATGGCAGACTACACAATCACATGGTGGTGGTGGCAGAATCTTATCTGACACTTCTCACATCAAGATTCTGCATATGCTCCACGGACCTGGTTCCAACCGATCTGGAAATCACATGCTCCATTAAAAATCATCTTGTTGTTCCGCTGGTTGGTATGGCGGAACCGCATACTGACTTGGGACAATTTGTGCAAACGCTGATATACTGGACCGCGCTGCTGCGTCCTGTGCCATGGGCTTGATGAATCGGTAACACATTTGTTCATTCACTGCAACATTGCATTACATGTTTGGTCTATAATTCTATCATCTTGCAGGTTACATTTTTTCTTTTCTTTCTATCCTGCAGGTTACATTTCAGAGTTTTTCTTTCTAATGAACACTGAGATGGAGAGCTCCGGAGTGGGTTCCCAAATCTACATACAGATGTTTATATTTTGGGAAATATGAAAGGCACTCAACCATTGCATCTTCCATGGAGTGCTGATCAGAATACACAATATTTGTAAGAAATTTCTCTCATGGCTGGAGCACATGACACCTAGGAGATGCATGCACATGGTACCTATGAGACTATGCATCTGAGACATGCCCAGACGATTCTCAAATCTACACATTACATTGCCGGCGGGATACTTGGATGGCGTGACACAGCGGAGCCAATGTGGGTGTGGGGATGGCTGCATATTGATGAGCACACTAGTTACAAATTGCATTTGAGGGGAGGGAGTGGTACAAGCACCAGGGCCTAGATGATAGTTCTATGGGGTTTACTATGGTTTATTTTTATTTTTAAAGAGAAAGGGAGATTTAAAATATAAATATTTTTGAGGATTCAAAAACTATCATGGATGGTGGTTTATTTGTTTTTTATAAAGTGAAAGGGAGATTTAAAATATAAATATTTTTTTGGGATTCTTTTGCTTAGACCCTCTTGAAATAGAGGTACCGAATCAACACTCTGCTTTGTCTTTTTGGGAGTTATACTGTCACATATCTACAAAGAATCAAACAGCGTTGCAGATACACTATCCAAGTGGAAAGTGAATGATACAGAAAGCTTCATCTTCTACAACTCTCTTTTTGAAGGCAATGTGCATGAAGAAGGCAGAATTGCCATCCCAAAGATGGCGGGATTTTGTTAAATTTCTCAACCTAATTTCCATATTTCTGTTTTTTGATGATGTATTTGTGAACTAATCTTTGGGATTTTGTTAAATTTCTCAACCTAATTTCCATATTTCTGTTTTTTGATGATGTATTTGTGAACTAAGTTTCGAACCATTTTGTTTAAATTTGGAAGCACAAATGTTTCAGACTCTGACACCTCGATTAGGCTTGTTCTTCATAGGACTGAAGATGTCTCTCATTGCTGATGGTGTAGTTTTGTCATATGTTACGTAAAATGTAACTGGTTTCTTTTCCTTAATAAAACACCAGTTAATTTTTTTCTTCTGAAAAAAAATGCCCAAAGTGTTGAGGAAGTTATGTTCCAGTGAATAACCATGGGGGTCTGAAGGGAATTTAACCTAGAACTATTTATTTGTAATTATATATCCACCTCAAAAGACCAAACCAGGGTCTTTGCCTCTGGTGAGGCACTTATGTTATGCTGAATAAACGTGTGTCTTCTTTGAGGAATGTGTCCCCATGGAGCAGTAAGCTTGTAAGTTGTAGACACGCTAGAGGCCGCGAAGGGAATAAAAGCTTCAATTTTGTAGTTGTAAATGTAATTCCATTGATCAAAGGAAAGACACTTATGGTTCTGGACCAGTAAAACAGAGCACAGAGATTTTTTTTATGTATAATTTCCTTTTTATGTACTTAATCGCAATTTTCATCTATTTCAGTAATGTGAGAATCAAATTATCCTCTTTGTCTGAAAAAAGAGATTCACAGGAGATATGCAGAGTAGGCTCTAATTCACGCTAAAAGCCTTTTGAAGACAAAATTTATTCAGAACTTTCACATTGAATACAAAGGGGAGCATACATTATTGTCATTGGTCGATGACCAATCTCAAAATTGCATTAATATTCGCAATCAGATCTACAGCGACAACAATAAGAGTACTTGAGAATTTTTTATACAGTTTCAGGCTTCCTGCCTGCTGAGCAGAAAAGAAAAATGACCATCAATCTACAACTGGGTGTAAACTTGATCCCCTGGTATCGAAGCCCCAGTTGGGTTTCCTATGCCTCCATCACTCATACACATGCATACACCCCAGATATGACCATCACTCATAACCAATATACAAACTATCACAAACTGAATCAGATACAGCAACTCTTCTTCTACCCTCTTCATAATTAGTTAATTAAAGATTCATATAACCACAGAGTCTGATCCTATTGCTAGTCACTCGCATATCGTTTACTACAATATTTCTCGATTTCATCTGCAGTTCTGCCAGGAATTCGCCCTGCAATCAAAGCCCACCTGTACAAAAATCAAAATACCACCATTAATTTTTGAAACCTCAAATTCACAGACAGCCCACCTGTACAAAAACCAAAATACCACCATTAATTTTTTAAACCTCAAATTCACAGACATTGCTCCTCTGTTATAAGTTACCATTAAAATCCATAATTCTCAGATAAACTACCTCTGGCCAAGTAGATTGTAGAGCCTGCTTATGAGATCGGCTTCATCCTCTGAGAAATCCATCTTGTAACTCTCGTTCACATCATCTGCACCAGCTTCATTTTATCACAACCATTTATGGACTTACAGAGACCAGACATCAATAGACAGTAGAAATTGAATGCAAAGGGATAAAATTGTACCTTGAGAATCCACTGAAATATTGTCATCTGATGAGGAACGATCCATGTCACTCATGGTACCTTAAGAATTCAAAAAATGGTGGTGGGATTATGAAGAAGAAGCCACTGATTCTAGAAGGAAGTACAGTACTCAGACGATAATAGCAGGCAGGCTAAGCAGAGAGGGTTCTCAATGGCAAGAATTTATTGAATTCAAGGCCTTGGGGATGTGGGGTTTTGGACAGGTATATAAATATGCATATGACTAAGAAGCAAGGAGGGGATTGAATTTTCAGAGTCTTGGATGAATGGTAGTTGTGGTTTGAATAGCTGTTAGGGTGTAGAATGTGTGAAAAGATTGACAGAAGATATCCAAAAATGGCAGAGCTGGAGGACAAAAGGTTAAATCATAGTTAGGTGTTTTTTTTATCCTGATTCTTTCCCTTGTCCTTCCTTTGTTCCAACTACCAAGTAGCAGTAGTAGTACATGGACACAGGCACGTGGTTTCTCTCCTCCAATACCGAGGAATGTTCAAAATCTTCATCCTTACTTTCCCTCTATCTTTATTTTCTTCACTGTTACTGTTGCCAGTTCCACCTCATCAAAACACTGAACTATGGTTATCATCATGTCTGCTGTCCCACCTAGAAATCTCTTAAAATAATCAAAAGTTTCTCACAACGTGGACCAGTGCTGCTTAGCATGTATCTTTCTTTTAGTCTTCTGCACTCATTTGATTGAAGCTACTTGCCTCCAATCTACATTTAAAGTTATGATGCTCTCCTTTACATGTGATTTGAGTTGACATTATAATTGAAAGGAAATTATATCCATGTGATTTGAGGGACATGACTATTATAATGAAATTACTATGGAATCAATGAGCATGTATAAAATTATTGACCAGGATAAGTATGACAACCTTTTGTTTTTTTCACTATATTATATTTAAGTAATATGGCAAATAATAAAACCAAGCTTTGATTAAAATTATTTTTGGAGTGCGATAAGCATGCTGATTTTTTTATTAAATTGTATTTAACTTTTATAAAATATTACTTTTGATTTTAACTTCAACAAAATTTAAAAAGGTAATTAACATTTTTAACAATACCTTTTAGAATATCTTTTTCCAAAATTATTGAGTAAGGTTTAAATGATGATAGTAATTTTTATTGTTTTTTTTTTTAAGTATTATTAATTTAATATTTCAAATAGATTTGATTTCCCACTTAATTATCATAAGTCTAATATTTTAAATAAAATTGACCGAATTAATATTTTAAATAAAATTGACTTAACTTGATTAACATAAAAGTTTTTAGATTACATTAAGTATTTTAAAAATAGCTTGAACTTGATTAACCTAAAAGTTTTTAAGTTATAAGTATCAAAAAATTATTAAATAACAAATAGTTTTGATTTTGACTTTATAAGATGTAAAATGGAACTTGATTAACTTAAAAGTTTTTAAGTTACATCAAGTATTTTAAAAATAGCTTAAACTTGTTTTTAGGTTACATCAAGTATCAAAAGATTATTAATAGCAAATAGTTTTGATTTTGATTTTACATATAAGATATAAAAGATAACGAATATATATATATATATTCCAAAAATTAAAAATAGTGATAACCCACTTAATAAAAAAATTCATAAATTGTTTATTTTTAATTTAGTTTTTAATGATAGTGAAGACAGTTATTAGTTATTGTTTTTTAAATAATATTGGATATTTCTCTTTGTTTAATGAAAATCACATCATTTAAAATAACTGGTTAATAGTTTATGAAAAAACAATTTTTTTTGAATTTTTAAATAATTTTTTTTTTTCAAAATGAAAAATAGCCAACAACACATTTATTTTAAAAAAAAAGTAATGCTTACTTAATAATACTACTATTTTAATTTGTCTCTTATTACTTATATAATACTATTTATTTTTAAAAAGTATTGTTTATCTACTAAAACTACTATTTAAATTTGTCTCTTATTACTTATATCATACTATTCTAAAAATGAAAAATAGCTAATAAAACTATTTGAAAATGAAAAATTAATATATATTTAATAAATTATTTATTTTTAATAATAGAGAAAACAGTAATCAGTTATTATCTATCAATAATAAATAGATTTTTTTATATAATAAAATTTATATTATGAAAAATAAACTTTCCTCAATTTATTTCTTCATATAAGAAATTCTTACTATTCAATTTACTATTATTCTACCAACCAATACCCAATTATTAATTAATTATTATCCATGCCATTCTAACTTTCCACTGGTTTCCACGTTTGGTTTGGCAAAACTACATGCATACCATTGAATTTTAATTGAAGGAGCAACTGAAGAGCAGAACAATTGCAGTTGCAGGTTTCAGAAGTCCAACTTATTTGACTAATCATAACCTTAGGACTAATGTTGAAGACCCAAATACCAACCTGCAACCCGTACTTTGCTTTGCATCCTTTACTGTAACGACATCACTGATGATCACCATGACTGTTAGCCCACAGTGACTGCAATTTATCTACTTCTACATTTTGTTGGATAGAGGACAACACTATCCAAATAGTCTATTTTGACTCAAATTAGGCAGTGGGCCTTTATGTTCTAACTTTATCATATACTGGATAGGTGAATGACGAAAGAGTGATGCATACCTAATAATTGTTTCAATATCAATTTTGTCTGGTTGCAGATGACACTTCATCAACTCAATCTTCTGTACTAGATTCTGGTGCAGATCGAGTGAGTCCAAATAAGTTGTTTTCTTCATTCAAAAATAGTAATATCTAAAAGATTTAGAATCCAAATTAGAAAGTCATGTTGTGACATTTAACAACCACTGGTATATGCATAAGTTAAGGCCAGGCCAGTTATTTACCAGAATATATTATTTAATATTAATAATTATATTGATAATTATTAAGTTAAAATGCAATTTTTTTTTTCTTTTTAATTATTGTATTTTTGGTTAAAGATAATAAGTATATGTTTAGAATTTAAGTCTTAAAAAACTGTTTTTTCTATGTGGCTAAGAGTTCGTTTTTTTAGGATGTGAGGAAAAAAGTTAACAACCCAAGATTTAGAGGCATTTGGTAGGAGTGAAACCATGCCCTTTTTGGGACCTCTAGCAATAATTCCAGGTGACCTGGTTTTTTTCCTTATATAACAGTGATGAGTCAACCTATAAATACCAATAACAACCAGTTATGGTTGTCCCAACTACAAGTTTGACAACTAAATTATGATAATTTTTTTCGTTGTTTAGAAATCTAGAATTATTAGTATACCATAAAAGATATAAATATAAATTATTTATCTCACATATTAGATAAAGATTTAGAATGTTGAAATAACATAATAGATATTAATTTAATGTTAAATTAATTGTTCATATTAATATTTATAATATTTAAAAATGTTTTAAAAAAAATCATTAAATTGTTAATAGAAATGAGAATCATATATAATTACACTAAATTATTTAATATTGATATTTATAACCATTTGATAAAAACTCAAAATTTTATAAAAATTCTAACCAGATTTTTGTGGAACATAATAGATATACATTTAAAACCAAGTTTGATTATCTTAAAAGTAGAAAAACCTTAAAACATCACAAGCACACTTATTGTGGGTATAACTCAGTATGGGGAGATGTTTCAATGTCCTTAAAATGAAGAAGCTTTGGATTAAAAAAATAGTACTAATAAAACATAATGTGAACTTAATTTAAAAAGTTGGTTTTTGGGGGGTTTAGTCCCTACCAGGTCAAGGTTCAAAGCCACTTTAGGGGAATTAAAGCACAATCTTGGTGATAGCATTAAGCAGGTTACACATAAATCTTTTACTAAGTTATACTAAGTTATATTTTTATATATAATCAATGCTATGCATATTACCTTATAAAAAAATGTAAAAAAAAAGTATAAAGCATGTCAAAGGAAAATGGAAAGAGCATATACGTATATGTATGGATGTATGTATAGGTTTTAATAAAACTAAAACTAATCCTCTAGTTTAGCATTCAAAAGTAGGTTTGTATGCAAAGAGATTTGATCCCTCTATATGTTTGGTAGATGTAGAGTCAAGATGGATACTTGCAACTAGTAAGTTAATGAAAAACATAAAATCTTGAAATATCTCACATAGTATTTGATTTTATAAAACTTAATGTGTATAGTTTTTTATGAAATATTATTTTTCTATGAACTATGTAAGTATTTAATGTTTTTTTTTGTAGTTTTAAATTGTATTACCTCAAAATTCCATGCCAAAACATATACATCGAACCAGCATCATCACCAAACAAGTCATTGTGTGGGTGGTTTCAATCTGCCCAACGAGAAACTAGATGTTTCTTTTTTTTTAACTGAAACGGGTATATTTTATTCATAAGTGATTTGGTTGGGAGGGAGCCTAATCAACCATCATTACACAACATTGCAGTACAACTTAATTCTTCTCGATTTATTCTATTTCTCGGCTTAAGGAATACTTGAATGGAGAATGCTTTCATCATTAATGTTAAGATCTCCTAGTGCGAGAAGGCATCCTTTGTTTGCCATTATATCCGCTTCACTATTCAAGTTTCTGAGTATGTGGAAAAATTGAAAGGAGGCAAAGTCCTGCAGAATGATATTTAACCTTTTCAGAGACTTGTTGAGGATGACGTTATTAAAATGATCCTTTGAGTTGAGATTTTTGATGAGAATTTCTGAGTCTCCAAATGCTTGTCAATCTTTAATGCCTCTATCACGGATAATTTGGCAGGCTTTTGTGAGGCCAAGAAGTTTTGTTGGTTGTTTGTATGTTGATCGAGTCCCCAACAGAAGAAATCTTTTCTTGCGCTGTCCGGGGTGTAGATGAATCCACCTGCTCCCGTTGCCCCAGGGTTTCCCTTGGAGGTACTGTCAAAGAAGATTGTTGTTTTGTTTTGATTCCTCCACCATAATTGAAAGTTGTCATCTGGTTCTCTTAATCTCCAGTGTGGATTGGGGAGGGGGAGAATCAGAGTTTTGTCCTTACGATGGGAGCTAAGAAGATTTAGCCAGATCTTTTCAGAGGGAAGGAGAGAAATATCTGATTTGTGAGATTGTAGGAGTACAGATTCAAGGAGAAGAGCTTTTGATTTGGCAGCTACTTTTGCAGGGTAACAAGGAGTATCGTTGAAATTCAAGTCATTCCGGGCAAGCCAGATTTCCCAACTCACAAAATTGGGGATGGAGAGCCAGATATGATACCAAAGAGAATTGTTGGGAATGTTATGTGGATATATTTGAAACCATGAAGAGTATAGATCAGCCACAGAGCATTGCTGGGGAGAACTGACCTGCAACCCCAGGAGTGATATTTTCCAAACCTCCTTGGAAAAAACACAGCCTGTGAAAAGATGTGAGGCTGTCTCACCAGCATTTCTGCACATCACGCATCTGTGAGGTCCATCAATGTTTCTTTTTAACAAGTTATCCCCTGTCAAAAATTTATTGTGCATGAGGGTCCAAAAGAAGAAATTGACTTTGGGAAGCCCTGTAGAGTTCCAAACCTGTTTCCAAATGCTTGGGGAACGGATTCTGTCTTTTTTTGGCTGCAAAGCGATGTAGCCTGATGCTCAAGTGTAAATGCCAGAGACTCCCCAACCCCAGCTGTCTGGGCTATCTTGATGGACGGGCGCTTGTTAGAGAGGAGCAATTTAAGCCTTGCAAGCTGAGAGAGCAATTGCTCCGGAACGATTGGGAAGTTCCAATCCTGCCAGTTCCCTTTGCTGTCCCAATCTGATATTTCAAAAATTTTACGGTAGCCTGCGTTGAGGAGCCACCATCGTAGAGCTCTGATTTCTTCATGAGAGTTGAGGGGAGTGCAATCCATAATGTGATCCTCCCACAGAAGAATTTTATTCCTATTACCAGGAATTCGGTAAAGGTGAGTCTTGAATCGACTGATTCTCTTTCGGCAGAGGTTCCAAGTTTGTGTGCCAGGGGTAGTATTGTTGACTGATAAATGCCTGAGAGAGACACCATGCGCATATTTGATCCTGAGCATTTCTCTGACAGGGTGAGAAGGTTCGAATTAAATTTTCCAGAGGAGCTTGCAACCAAGAGCGGGATTGGCGAGAGTAGGGTCTCTGATCTGGATTCCTTCGTCAGCTGTTGGGTGCTTTACAAGGTCCTAGTTTGCCAAATGTATTTTTCTTTGATTTCCTTTGCCCCCTTGCCAGAGAAAGTCTCTCAACAGACAATAAATTTTCTTCATGATGTGTTTTGGTGCAAGTAAGAAAGAGGCTTGGTAGATAGGGAGGGTGAACAACACAGATTTTATTAAGATTATTTTCCCTCCCTTGGTAAGCCAAAAACCTCCCTAGGAGACGATCTTGGCTTTAATCTTGCTGATGATGCCTTGCCACAGTGTTCTGTTATTGACTCCAGAGGTAAGAGGTAAGCCAAGATATTAAATGCTGTCCCAATGGGCAAAGCCCTCAAAACCAAGGATTTGAGCTATACTGTTGAGATTGTATTGATCCACATTCCATCCGTAGACCGAGCTCTTTCTATCATTTATCAGAGCTCCTAAGGCTCTGCAATAGCTTTTTAGAACAGAGTCAAAGGATTTAGCTATTCTGATAGAGTCGCCGCCTAGAAGGAGAGAGTCATCTGCAAAGAGAGCATGGTTTATAGGCTTTAGGGCATTAGAAGTTCAAATTCCGGGGAGTCCACCAATATTCATTTCTACAGCAAGCTTCCTATTGAGAGAGTTCGGCATTAGAATATACAAGAAAGGGGATAATGGGCCACGTTGCCTCAGGCCATGCTGAGCTTGGAAGAAAGAAGTTGGCCGACCATTAACCAGAGGGGAAATCTAGGGATTTTTGATGTAGGCTTTGATGAGGTTGATGAACTGAGAGGGGAAACCGAAGGATCAGAGGACTTGGAAGAGGAAGGAGTGATTGACCATGTCGAAGGCATTTTCCATGTTGAGCTTGATCAGTATCCCCTTCTCTTTCCTCTTTTTGCTGGAGTGTATTGCTTCTTGCACTTGAATGACGTTGTCCAAGATATGTCTGCCTTTGACAAACCCCCCTTGAGGTCTGGAAATTAATTTTTCAAGCAGGGGTTTGATTCTATTTGCAAGGAGTTTGGCCAAGATTTTGTAGGAGGTGTTGCATAGAGAAGTGGGCCTGAATCTACCAAAAGTTTCTGGATTGACCTCTTTTGGGATTAAGGCTAGGAAGGTAGAGTTGATGCCTCCCCCAACCTTTGCTTTACTGAAGAAACCTTGTATCATTTTCATCAGATCTGTTTTGATAATATCCCAGTAGACTTTGTAGAAATGTATTGAGAACCCATCTGGCCCAGGGGCCTTATCTGATTCCATTGCCCATATTACTTTGATAATTTCTTCTTCAGATAATGGTTTCAGAAGTGCTTGGTTGTCCTCTTGATTGATGAGATGGGGGATATTAGAGAGGAGGTCTTTAGTGTCTTCTATGCTGCCTTCGTTCCTGAGCCCATACAGGTTTTTGAAGTGGTTTTCAGCTACTGATTTAATTTGTTCAAACTTTTTTCAAAGCTGTCCTTCTTCGTTTGTAATCTCAGTTATATGGTTGTGGGAGAGATAGACTTTGTACTAGCGATGGAAGAACGAAGTATTTCGGTCTCCTGCCTTGAGCCACAGACTACGGGATTTGAGCCTCCAGAACTCTTCTTCCCGTCTGAATGAGTGATGGGTATTTCTTTGGAGTGCAACCTCTTTGTTTAGGATTTTCGGAGTGATATTGAGGTCTTCCATTCCCATTTGCAAAGTTTCCAATGACTGTACAACTTCATTTCTCTATTGAGAAGGAGTTTTGGAAGGATTTCTTAGCCACTCTTTTAAGGCTTTTTTTGTGGCTTTTAATTTTTTCTCCCACACATAGCTAGCGGATCCATTAATGGGATTGGCCTAGGAAGTTTGAACTGTGTCAAGAAAGCCTTCTTTTATCTAGAGAGGGCTAAACTTGAAGGGGATTGGGCCCAGGTCTTCCTCAGGATCCATAAGGAGTTGAATTGGCTTATGATCTGAGGTGAGTTTGGGGAGAATTTTTGGAGAGATAAGAAGGTTTTCCAACAGCAAGGAGCTTTGAATCAGGAATCTGTCCAGCCGGGCAGGTATGTGGTCAGTCCCTGTTCTATTGTTGGTCCAAGTATACATGCCTCTTACCAGTCCCTCTACCGCATTATCTCTTCTACCAAAGGCAGAAGTTGGTCTCTGGTACTGTTACCCCCCCTTTTTTATTTTGGCTTCATGACAATGTTGAGATCTCTGGCTAGGATGATATTTTTGGGGGAGTGAAGATCTAAAAAGTTGGAGAGAGAGTTCCAACATTCTCTTTTTTTCAGCATAAAAGACAGGAACATAAAGATTGAATAAGGAGATAGTTAACTTACTTTCGAGGTGCTTGAGCTCAGTGAAGATCCAGTGTTGGGTATCATGAGAGTTAAGCAGTTGGAAGTGTTCATCAGTCTAGAGTTTTGCAACACCTCCTGAAGATCCCCTTGAGCTGACTGCTTTGCCTGCATTCTTCTTCCATTTTGACTTGCTGGTTTCCGTAAGGTCTTGCCCCTCAATTTTAGTCTCTTGGAGCAAGAGGATATCTAGGGGTTCTATTTTCAACAGATATTTGATGGCTTCGATTTTTGGTTGGGTCCCCAAACCTCTACAATTCCAAGAGACTATATGCATTTTTTACCTGGTGAGGGGTTAGGGATGCCTCCCTTGGAAGGTCTTGCTCTTGTATTTCTCTCGATTGAAATTTCTATTGTGGATTGGATGCCTTGCATTTTTAGACGTTCTTCCTCTTCTTCCCTGACTACTTTGTGAGGTTTCCTGCATGCCCTCTTCGAGGGTCTCTCATAGATCTCGTCCTCTGAGGAGTCAGAGGGTTCTGCCACTTTTTTCTTTATTATATCTGCATACGAAGGGATGGAGGGGCTACCCTGAGAGGCACTGGGTGAGGCAACTCTGCCTCCATCTTTGTTTGATTGAGGGACATCAATCTGTGCGGAGTGATCAGATATGATTCTGGAGGGTCTGATGGGGAGCTTCCATTGGGATTCAGATTCTCATCCAGGACGTGGGGGTTCCTCTTTTCATTTCCTTGTTCTTCGGGATTATTCCCCTTTGTGGACCCTTTCCCATGTGATTTTGCATGGCCAGCTTTCTGGACCGTGATCCACTACTCTCCCTTCGATTTGTCACTCTGTGCTTCATCTTTTTTCTTACAATATCTCGCAAAGTGCCCATAATCGTGGTAGTGTATGCATTTAAAGGGGAGCTGCTCATAGTCCAGCTCTTGGATATGAGACCATCTGGCGATTGTGAGTTTTATCGCTTCTGGTAATCCTTCTTCTAGATCTACCTCCACACATATTTGGGCACAGGAATACTGATCTTTTTTGGCAGCTTGATCAATGCATTTTCCAAGGGAGTTACCGATGATTTGAAGGGATTTCTGATTCCAGCAGTGCAAGGGAAGATGGGGAAGTCGCACCCATACTGGAACGTCAGTGGGCACATCTTGGGTCAGATCAAAATCCGACGACCATTTATTTAGGTATAAGCCTTGCAGACCCATGAAATAGGGCCCATTTCTGAAGATAAGACTTCAATCCTCAGCAGATTCAAACACGAAAACGAAGAAGCCTTTGCCTACAAAGTAAGATTTGATGCCTTCCTTGATCAATGGGGACCAGTTTATCTTGATCCAATCTTCAACCGATTTGGGCGAAGGCCAGAGACCTGTAAACTGCCCTATGATTCCTCTATCAGCTAGATTCAGAGCAGTTCGACAAGTTTCTTCCTCAGGGAGGGCCACAGAGGGAATGCTATCCTTCTTTTTTACAAATTTCTGTTGTTGTGCTGATGGGTGCCATTTTTAGCAGGCAGCGACCATCTTCTGGAATTCAAGGACCTCAGGAGGGAGGGGGGGGGGGGCTCAGAGCCCCCATCACGAGCCATGGCAGCTTGAAGGTCCGAGGGCGCTCAACTGCAGGCATGCGTAGCGCAAAAGCTCGGGGGAGCTAGGTCACACAACGGACAAAAAAAATAAAGAGAGAAGTTTGACTCTGAGAAACTAGATGTTTCTAACCACCTACTAATAGAGTAGTTTGTCCAAAATTTATGAAGTTCCAAAAATTCAGGCATAACTAGAGTATATATTTCTGTACTATAATACTAAAAACTAAAAAAAAAAACATTTATACTCAATTGTTTGATGAAGTAATAGGAGCTAAATCTCTAGCATTTGAACCTAGAGGGCCATGAGAAGCAGGACCACACTTGAAGTGGAGTTCAATGTGAGCCAATTTCTCTTCCATCCTCTCTAAAAGAACATTTGGTTGCACCGGGTTTGTTTGGCATCTTCCAAACTAGCAAAGATGTTGTATCGTTCAACCTACTTGTCTATCAAGATCCTCCTTAACAGGGTCTTCATCTTCCAATAAAGAGCTAAGACACTATAATAATTCTTCCTTCTTCCTTGGGTATGCCATATATCATGAATCCAAGTAGAAATATATTCCATAATCTCGACATCTAAGAAGGCTTGTCTGCCACGAATCACATGAGACTCTAAATTTCAAATTTCATTCTAGGTATTGGGAGAGACAATTGCACGAAAATGATCAGGGACTTCCTTGACATGTTGCTAAGCGCGGTTGTGGCCCCGAGGGCCATGATCTCCTCCAGTAATCCTACTTCATTTGTGCTTGCATTTCATGGCAAGAAAATAGATATGATCCCAAGGGTATATTCTCAAGACACACAATGCTAAGACAAAGGTATCACAAAGTCTAGAATAGGGATTCCATAAAGCACATGTAAGATACAAATTGAGATAAGATGACCAAAAATAAGACTAAGAATAACATAGAACCTGGTGAAGTCACCTCCCTACATACAAAAACCAACAAGAGAAACCAACTAGAAGAGTGAGCTCAGGAGGGCCATCAAAACTATCCAACAATAAAATTAGACCCCAAATTGTCTGCAACCCCGAAAGTGGCAAAGCCTAGTGTAAATATCTAAAACCTCTAACCAATATCAACTGACCATGAAAAAAAGATAACCCATGAGAGGGGAAATTTTTGACAATTATCTCAAGACAGACACTGGAATTATATATCAGAGGGTTTTTTAGACCAATGTGAGCAGAGATAAGAACCCAAAGAGTGACACAAAACTTTCCTCTGATATGCCTAGGAACATTAGAAAATAATTCATAAGAATTAGATGAGACATGCAGACATAGACCCCAATCTAACAACAAACCCAAGACTGGTGCACAAAAGTAAGGAAACATAGGGCACCAGGCCCAGAAAGACTAACCACAATTAGAGGTGACCCAAAAGGAAAGAAAAACTATGACAACCACCTCAAGGTTGATGCCAAAGCTGGACCATAGAGATTCATTCAGGACACTGCGGACATCCCTATGAAACTAGAGGTAGATAAAAACCTTTCCAGTGATATACCAAGAGAAATTCAGGAAATAAACTTGAAAATTAAAAGAGACCCAACATAGATAAGGAGATACCCATTCAACCCTTGTTAGGAGACTCTTTGTGCTCAGGTTTGGAGAATTTGCACCAAATTCCACATAGTTGAACATGCAATAGGACCCAATTATTTCCCCACTTCCTATGCCCTTTATTCTCATCCACTGCAACTTCCCTGAATCAAAGCACCATGTATACCACATAGAAATAACACTAGTGGACCTTGAATAAATTACCATAAAAAAATACCTCGTGTCGCACCCAAAGATGATTCATGTGGCTCCACTTCAATTTTCCTCCCTGCTTTCACTCCTAAGGAAGAGAAGTCAAATGCTTCCTCTCTGTGCCAATTTTCCACCAATTAGAAGCCCCTATGAAATCCATATCACCATAAACCATCACTGCAAAGTGTGAAATTAGGTCACATGCTTATGCATGCAAGGGGCCAACCACACCACCCCCAACATTAAATCTTATCTCAATTCTAGGGTGGAAAGCATGGCCCCCTAGCCTCCTACTTCTCTCGAGAGTCACCATTATTGGGGCATGTAAGTATTTAGAGTCAACTAGTTTATTAGGATTCATTTTATATATTAGTTTTTATTAATAACCAAATTTTCTTAGCACTCATTACATTAAGTGATCTCACAAGGGTGATGAAGTGGGATTTGAACTAGTGAATTGAATTGATTACTATATATCACCACCTTCAAGAATTTCACTTCCAAGGATTGTCATCCATCCAAGTGCAAATCTCACTCAAGTACATATATAAATTGAAGATCATGAGAAATTGGTCATTAGTGAATGATGCTCATAAGAGATGGGGCACAATGAATGATTTGAGTACTAAATCATCCATATAATTAATCTTGAAAATGATATTTCATAACACTAGAATGTGGAAACTTCCCACATGATTAGACATCACCTTATCATCATGCTTTGGTCATGAGTAGCATGCCACCTCATAACATTCCTTTTTTTTCCCAAATTCAACTACAAAATGCTGAGATTGATGTTTTTTTAGTAACAAAAACATCTATGGATGAGCATTAGTTCTCAAATTGTAGAGTTCTATAAATACATATGATATTTGTAAAGTGGCTAATGATACTAGTTTGAAACCACTGATAATATAGACCATTGCAACCTTAAGTTAATACCATATCTACCTAGGAATAGTGTTATTGGAATGTTCCCCTTGAAGACAAGTGGATTTATACATAGATCTACCCAAGATCTATGAACAAAATATAATAGATCACATACTACTAACTCCCTTAAATCAATCCCTTCATACTCTTTACAATTATGCAATGACAATAGATAGGAGTGAAGACATACCTTCCTTGACGAGGGTTGAAGTGATCTTGATTGGTGATGGTTGTAGGAGATCTCTATTTGATACTTGAATTTCCTACTCCTTCCTTCAATATTTGTAACCTACACACAATCCACGCACCAAAATTTTATTTCCAAGCAATGCAAAGGTGAGAGGCATATGAGCTCTAATCTATATTTCTCAAACTAATCCAAATCTAATACAAGTAAATCAAGTACATTGTATATGGGGGAGAAGTCATAAGATCTATATTATGAGGGAAACATCAATCATACAAGGTTATACCTTTTAGGTGCATAGAGACATTTCTCCTCTCCTTGGCTCGTTGAGACACCTTCCCTAGCCTCTTATTCTATTGCACCATCATTTCTCCTCTCAAATTCTCTTCTTCCATATCCTCAAATTTTGCCTCGGGCTTTTAGGAATTAGAAGGGATTGGAGATAATCTTCATGCCTTGTGAATAAGGTGGATACAAGTAATGGATAGACTTGATGGCATGTGAACCAAGTAATTACAATTCATAGATAATCTTGATGGCATGTGAAGTAAGAAATTACAAGTGATGTACAAGTTTCGTGCTCAATTATGAACTTTTCCTAACTCAATATGAACATTCCTATCAATTATAATTTTTTCTCAATTATCAAGTAATTATTGTTTCATAATTATGAAACTCTGAATAAAATAATTACTTCCTTATGAAATAATAATGAGAAATTACTCAATTATGTAATTTCAACCTCATAACATCTAATGAATTCCTTATAAGGTCTATGGTTGCAAATACAAGTATTAACAGAAAGTGGTTGCAGCACCAAAAGTGATAGAAGAAAAGTTGTTAGAGTCATAAATGTTTAATGATTATAAAATTATAGACTTCTGTAAATCATGTTGCTAGATCTATATAGATAGAGATGTTAGAGAGGTTAATCGATCTTAGAAAATATTTGTGTCATTTAATAAAATCACAACGATAGACGATCTAAAAAAACCATGTGACATCCCAAGAATTTTGTATTTACAAAGTAATTACATTGCTATATATAAAATAATTACATTCAACTTAACAAATTTTGTAAAAATATTCTAGAAGGATGACTGAGGCAACCATAAATAAAGAAATAATGTAAGAATTGAAGAACCTATTTGGAAACTCAACCCTTCCATTGATAAGATGAAATCCAACCAACTAAAAACCATTAAAGTTGTCACATACGAAATATTTCCATTGAGAATATTATATCCTTGGACCGCCTCTCCTAAAAACTACGTCAATATCCAAACAAGTGCACTAATATCTAAAAAAACATATTCAAGATGCTCCTATTCAAGAAATGACAAGTCTATATTCTTGAAGTTTTCTTGAAGTATCTCTCTTCGAAACTTAAAGTTCCTATTCAAGAGATAACTTATTCTAGATCTCAAAAACTACATATAGGGTAATATATCTCAAGAAAGAACTTATTCAAGATGAGCATTAGATCTCTAAATTGTAGAGTGCTATAACTACATATGATATTTGTAAAGTGGCTAATGATACTAGTTTGAAATCACTCATCAAATAGACCATTGTGACCTTAAGTTAATACCATATCTACAAAGGAAAAGGGTTATTGGAATGTTCCCCTTGAAGACAAGTGGATTTCTCCATAGATCTACCCAAGACCATGAAAAAACTATAATAGATTGCTTACTACTAACTCCCTTAAGTCAATCCCTTCATACACTTCACAATTATGCAATGACAATAGATAGTTGTGAAGACATACGTTCTTTGATGAGGGTTGAAGTGATCTTGATTGGTGATGGTTGTAGGAGATCTCTCTTCGATACTTGAAGTTCATACTCCTTCCTTCAATATTTTTAACTTGCACACAATCTAATCACCAAACCTTTCTTTCCAAGCAATTCAAAGGTGAGAGACAAATGAGCTCTAATCTAGATTTCTCAAACTAATCCAAATATAATACAAGTACATCAAATACAATTTATATGGGGAAAAAACCATAAGATCTATTTTATGAGGGAAACATAAATCACACAAGATTATACCTTTGAGATTGCTGAATACCCTTCTCCTCTCCTTAGATGCTTGAGACACCTTCCTTAGCCTCTTATTCTATCGCACCATCAATTTATCCTCTCAAATTCTCTTCTTCCCTATCCTCAAATTTTGCCTCTTCTTATAGGAATTAGAAGGGCTTGGAGATAAGCTTGATGCCATGTGAATTAGGTGGGTACAAGTAATGGATAGACTTGATGGCATGTGAACCAAGTAATTACAAATAATATATAAGCTTGATGGCAAGTGAACTAAGAAATTACAAGTCATGCACAAGTTTCATGCTCAATTAGTAACTTTTCCCTACTCCCTTTTCCCTACTCACCATGAAATTTCTTATTAGTTATAAGTTTTTCTCAATTATCGAATAATTGTTATTTCATAATTCTGAAATTTTGAATAAATAACTACTTCCTTTGAAATAATAATGAGAAATTACTCAATTATGTAATGTCAACCTCCAAACATCTAATGAATTCCATTATAAGGTCTATGGTTGCAAATACAAGGATTAACGCAAAGTGGTTGCAACACCAAAAGTGTTAAAAATAAAAGTTGTTAGAGTCGTAAATGTGTAATGATTATAAATTATAAAGTTGTTAGAGTCGTAAATTATGTGTAAGTTGTTAGACATAGATGTTAGAGAGGTTAACCAATATTAGAAACTATTTGTGTAAATTTAATAAAATAACAATAATAGATCTTAAAAAAAACATGTGACATCCCAAGAATTTTGCACATATAAAGTAATTACACATGTGACATCCCAATAGTTTTGTGTATACAAAGTAATTATATTGCATATGTATATACAAATAATTACATTCAACTTAACGCCTTTTCTAAAAATATTTTAGAAGGATGACTGAAGCAACCGTAAATAGAAGAAATAATGTAAGGATTGAAGAACCTATTTGGAAACTCAACCCTTCCATCGATAGGATGAAAACCAACCATCTAAAAACCATTAAAGTTTTCATATGAGAGAGATTTCCATTGAGAATTTTACATCCTTGGACTTCCTCTCCTAAAAACTATGTCAATATCCAAACAAGTGCACTAATATCTAAAAAAACATATTCAAGATGCTCCTATTCAAGATTAAATGACAAGTCTATATTCTTGAAGTTTTCAAAACCTATTCTTGAAGTGTATCTCTTCGATACTTGACATTTTCTTCAAGAGAGAACTTATTCTTGAAGTTTTCACAACTCTCATAAGACTACTACTAGTTAATTTAGTGAGTAGAACAAGCTTATGACATCAAATTTTGTTATGTTGATATAATTACTTAATGGATTAAATGACAAGTCTATATGATTTTTCTAATTTTGTAAGTGTGATTTCAGATTTAATGATTAATTCATCAACAGTCATGGAGCACATGTTAGTCTAAGTGGTGCACAGACATTTAAGGGTGAAAGCAATCATGTACGTAGAGAGACACATGAGCCTTCAAATTAATCCAGACGAAATGAGTGTGAAGTTCCATAGACTAGGAAAGAAATCATAGCTATACACTACAAGGCATGTAATTACATGAGCCATCCAAGTACAATATCATGGAATTAAAGCTCACTGAACAAGATGAACAATGCCAAATGCCAAATGATGGGTGAGCAACAAATTAAGATAATAAATAAATAGTTAATGAATATAGTATATTAGAGAAGTGCTAAAACTTAATACAAAATTTCATTATATTTAGCCATAAATATGAAAACTTAAAATAAAAATTATATTTTTTATGGCCTAGTTTTGTCTACTAGTGCAAAGATGAGTTTAGAGAAGATACTTTGTGGATGATCAAAAGTTTCAAAACATTAATTAATTAAAACCAAAAAAGTTTGAGTACATAAATTCCAAGGAGTCTTTTTACATATCTATTGTACCTGTTGGAGCGGGGTCCCCTGAGGCACAAGTTGCAAAGCTCCCTTTTTGGGTAATATTGTATGTGCGCGCTATGCAAAGGGAAGTCAAGGGGCTTTGGGGTGGCCAAAGTCCCCTATTTTTGTGTAAATGAACCTTAATGTAAACTACGGGTCTCAAACCATGGTTTGAGACCATAGTATCTGTGCGCTAGCTATATTATAAATAGATAGAAGATGTCTAAGCGAAGTAGTTAATGGATGTTTTGGCTCGCAAATAGTCTGTAAGAGTCTCGTCGAGTTAGGGTTGGGTAAAAGGTTCTTGTTGGTTGTGTGCGCAGAGACCTAGTATTGGCTGTGTGCAAACTCCGCTAGCTGTGTGTGTGGAAGGGATAGTAAGGGTTTCTAAAGAAAAGCTGATGAATTGAAAGATCTGAAGAATTAATAAAAGGAACTATTTAGGCGAATTTCCTGTGTTATGCATCTGTGCTATTTACTTTTATAATTTAATGAGATCGCGCTATCGGTTTGCTTATTGATGAATGCGCATAGCTAATTGATGTGTTTATACTGGCTTCTATTAAGTAAGAGCAAGATCTAGTCCTGATTTGCTGTCTACGCTGAGCAAACCCTATTTCTGTGATACCATCTCTGTGTTTTGTTATAGCTATTGCACTAGATATGAGGATAACTTATGATTAAATAATGAAACATTATAAATCTATTTTGATTTGGATTGGCTTATGTTTTGTTTATCTTTTCCAAAGTGATAACACTTCTGTGGTGTTCTGTTTATGCTTGTGAAGTCTCTGTGTGCGCATCTATATAAGCTTGTTGTGGGTTTTTACTGAGGACCACTCTTCAATTTCTCCCTTAGGGTGTGGAAACCTGGTTCCAACACCCCACCATACTACTTCGGGTGAGACTTTGGTCTACGCAAGCAGATCAATGCCGAAAGGGCCAGTAGTTGGAGGGTTTGTTGGTTTACCTATAACTCCGAACTTGGGTCAAGACCCCTCGAGCCAAAAAATGGTTCAGTTTCTGGGACTGGGATCGTCATTTTGAGAGATATTTTATGTTGTGCCAGCCCTTGCGAAATGAGTTACAAGATTGGTTGGATAGAAAAATCCTAGAATTTTCACTCAAAGAGAATAAAAGCAGTAAGTTGTCTATTGAACAGTGGGTCGAAAAATATATCTATACAAAAGTACATGAGATTTTCTTTATTTATTTTGCATACGATCTTCAGGAGTGGTTGTCGTGCTTAGTTGAATTCCATCACTGTATAATAGATGACCCAGTGACTGAGTGGACGTCTGAATTGATCCAAAAAGTAGAGAATTTTGATAATAACATCACTCGTACGGTAGATCATTGGATCGACTAGATCTTGGGTGGATTTGTGACTAAATTTTCTATTGATCAGTTTGTGTCCTACTCTAAAGTAGATAGAAGAATTTTCAAAGGCCCTAAAGGTATGTTTTTGCGCTTACTGAAGTTGTCACTAAAAATTATATTGTGTGAAAAGGGGTGTCTGTGCAAACACACTACTTGAATGCATCAGAAGGGTTCAACTACGTGCAGTAGCAAGATTTACCATGAAGAGTATGAATAATTCCCTTATAGCCCTCTAAATATTAGATCTGAGAGTGAGCCTGAACCAAAAACCCGCTAGCTCCAATGATTCTGACAAAGAAAGCGTTTTCCAACAGAGACCCTTAAGTCCGTTTCCTACCCCATCCACCCCACTTATTTCATCACACCAGAGATCGCCTACCCCTCTGCGCAGTCTGTATCCTCCTCCTCCCATAGAAGTAGCAATGGCCACGTCAATGAAGCTGCCCAATTTCAAGGGTATCGAGGATGAGGACACCGAACATTTCTGGTTTGTGACTGAGGTTGTGTGGCAGGCACAACAGGTTCACAAAAATGATATCAAGAAAGCGAAACTTGCTACTTTCTTCCAGGTTAAAGCATTAGATTGGTACCTGAGGTATGTTCAGGATAACCCTGATGCTACCTTGCAACAGATATAGACAACCCTAAAAGAGCAATTCAAAAAGCCTAAATAATACTCACAAATAGTAATTGAGATGAAAGATATCCACCAGGAGGTTAATGAGTCTATATGGGAAGTAGACCAATGGCTGAAGTGTGTCATTAGGGATGGAGGGTTCGTCATTGATGATGCTCATCATACAGAATGGTTCATTGCTATGTTGCTCCCCCATCTGCGCTAGCCATTAGGACAACAAAAGATTTCCACATTAGCTGAGGTTGTAGAAGTCGCAATGAAACTAGAGGCTACACCAACACCTATTGCGCTTGGGACTCAACAAATACAGAACCAAATGGAAGCCACACAATTGGAAATTCAAAGCCTTCGCAATGATAAGGGAAAGGAAGCATGTGAAGAGATCTGGTGTATAAAATGCAAAGCTTCTGGACACCATAACGATCAGTGTCATGTTTTCACCAATTATTTGAATGCTAGAGGTCCGAACCCCTTGAAGAGCCCTGTTTAGTGTACAATTTTTCAGGTTTCTAGATTGCATGACACAAAATCCTGTCCAAGGATTGGGAAGTATAAGCCTAACCTAAAGCAGTTGTTTTGTAGGTTCAGCTCATCATTAGGGCATGATGAACATCACCACTGCACATATGAGATGATGATGTATAAATTTGAAAAACACAGGGTGCAGGCCAAGTCCTTCTCACCAGCATCCCCCTATGCATGCGGAGGATATCCGGGCAGAGGAAGGGGTCGCGGAGGTGGATTAGTTGGTCGAGGAAGAGGACAATTCATTTTTTATAATTGCGGAGATGTTGGCCATTATGCGCGCGATTTCCCGAATCCTACGTGCCAATCTTGCAGGTATTGTAGGCAACTTGATCATGTGCTTGAATATTTCGCTATATTAATTGAGAAGATGCAGAAAAGAAAGATGCATACCCCAACATAGAATTTGTAGATGGTGAACGATGAACCCCGAAGGGAGGATCCAAGTGTGAATGTAGTAAAAAGGAGTGACTTAGCTTCCAATGGAGATAAGGGAAAGCAATCAGCTCTAGATATATGGATCCGTCAGGTGCCAGAGCACAAAAAAAGAGTTGATCTTCAGCGCGCAAAAGAAACCTTCATTAAGGCCCGGAAATAATTCGCCAAGGACGGTGCATCAACCTCAAGTATACTGTTGCAAAGAGTTGGAGAAGATGAAGATATTAAACCTTTCCTGGAGGCATGTATGAAATTACTGTGTTGGGGCCCTTGTTTTGAAAAATTGTTTTGAATATTTTGAATTTTGAATAAAGGACAGATTTTGGGTTGCGGAATGATGACACATGGCAGTCGCAACCAAGTCGCAACTACAGTAAGTCGCGGAGCTATCAAGGTGGCGAAGAAGCAAGATATAGCTGAAGAAAGAAAAAACATAAGCATAGACGGAGAGAAGATATAGCGGAAGACAGAAAGCAGAACTCACAGTTCACAAGAGAAAATCCGGAAGCCGCCGAAGAAGAACACAAGAGGAACTAGCAGTTGCGATGGCGGGTGAATAAATAGCAGTCACCCGGCCGAAAGAAAGGAGGAATGTGATAGAAGAGACAAATACAGAGTGCCTGAAGAGGATTGAGCAGACGCTGCGGAGGGAATCCATTCTGAGCATGATGTCTCTGTAGTTCCTAGGTTTCTCTTATCTATCTTTCTGTCCTATAAGATGTCTGTGAAAGATTTGTACTTATCTTGCTGTGGAAAGAAATGTAACTATGGATTTGGTTGAAGATTATTAATATACCTGTGGGTTAATATCTGATCTTATGAGCTACATGCATGCATGATGTCTGTGATGCTTTAAAATTTTATTTGCTTAATTCCTAGTTGATATTCTGAATGTTCTTGCGTATATATGATGTTGATACAATCCATTCTATGTTAATCATGAGTTGCGGATCCTTTCCCTGCTATCAATATATTCCCCTTCTGCATGTGGTTGCGGCATGCCTCGGGTGAGACTCTCTACTCTCCAGAGTAGGGTGATAATGCCGGCGTGGTTCTAGACTACAGCGGATTCCCTTGTTGGCCCCAACCCCTAAACCTGGGTCTTGCCTGCGAGACCTATTTCTTCGCCAACAAATGGTTCCGTTGCTAGAACCCGCATGTTATGAGGGGAACTAGATCATGGTATCGAGGATCTTCGAAGGAAAAATACGGAGATGGTGGGATAACCATCTGGACTAGTTCATTGCTCAGCAAGCGGAGTTGACGAATCAAAAGGAAAGGGTGCTTAAGGATCTCGTCCTTTTCTCAGATTTCACTGGTGATACCTACGAGATCCTCTGGGGAAAATTCCCTAGCGACCTCTATAATTGGTTGTGGAGGTTACAGACGAAGGTGCCTAGGGATAGCTCGCGGAAGATAAACCGCAAGTGGGTGTACGGGGATCTGGTGGCTCTGCATCGGTTGAACACTGAGTTGACCTGCGCAGTGGATTTTTGGGTAGATACCACTTTGGACGGATATATTGTGGAGTTTGTTGCAGAGTGCTACCAATCCTTCTCGAAGGCTGAAGCTATCTTCCACTCCAGGCTAAGAGGGAAGCTGCTTAAGGATATTTTGCTGTGGATTAAGGCCCTGATGGTGGATGAAGGGCTGATAGAGTTCCACAAATCGAGAATGGAAGCGTAAACCTCCATTGTTGGGGGAAGGGCTGAAGGGACAGATGCTACGTGAAGGGTGAAGCGGGGGGGAGTGGGAAATGGATGGTGAGGCTGCAAGGAAGTTAAGGGAGCGACGTGCACATTGGAGGGTGCAGATCGCCGACAGGTGGTGAGAAAGGGTGATGCGGGAGTTGAAGCGACGAGAAGAAAATAGGAAGAACCAGAAGGAGGCACCTCAGAGGATAGGAAGTATGGACACCCAGGCGGGTACCCGGGCGAGGGAAAGGAATGCCGTGGGAGTGCGACGGGTGCATGGGAGCCTAGCTAGGAGAGAAAGGGAGACGACGATTGATGAGGACGATACAGGTGTGCAGCCCGAAGAAGGTTCCGATGGTGAATGGTACGTCATGATGCAGCGGTTGTTTCAAGAGTGGTCGGCATTCATCTCTCCAGGCAGCCCTACTTCCTAGAATTCGCACAGCACGGATCCCTACCTTCCCCTGGTACTCTACAATCCTTTGAGTAACATTTTCGTTAAGTTACAAGCATTAAGTCGATTGCACATTAGTTCAGTGTCGCATGTTAGTAGCGATATTACTAGTAGTATTATAGTTCCTAGTGGTATAGTCACACAACCAGGACCCGGAGGGTTTATTCTGGTCACTCCTTCGCAAGCAAACATGGTCGGGTCATTCACCCGGTATCCAGAATTCTCTGGCCGAGGCAACGATGATGTGGAGAAACACTGGTATCTCTGCGAAGCCATATGGAGGGCTCAGCATACGCCAGACGCAGGGAAGTTAATAGAATTCCAAACCACGCTCAGAGAGAGGGCTCTACGATGGTTCATCAAGTGGTCTGAGGCTCATCCAAATTCGGAAATAGCTGACGTTAAGCGAGAATTTGTCCGCAAATTCAAGCTTCCTTAAACAGACCAGCAGGGTCTGTTGGAGCTCTAGGAAATTAAGCAGAAAGAAGAGGAGACTGCGTGGGAGCTGATGCGTCTATTCAAGGACGCGATCAAAAAACTTAGCTACCCGATCGACCCAAACCATCAGAGGGACTGGTTCATCAAGGCTCTGCTTCCCTTGACGGGAACCCCCCTCACCCAGCAGAAGCTTGACAACTTGCAGGATGCTTTGGAACATGCCATGAAGATAGAGGCCATGGCGGGCTACCCTCAGGAATATCGGGGAGGGCCGACCTCGCAGGATCCTTCCTTGGTGGGATTGCAGCATTAGATCGCTAGTCTGACTAAAAAGCTCAAGGAGATGCAGCCTATAAGACCAGCCAGGCCGAACATTTGGTGCACTCATTGCCTGGTTGAAGGCCACGTCGCAACCGAGTGTCCGCGGCTGCATGGCACAGGTGTGGGACCCTCTGTCGCGGAAATCCAGGGGGGTCCACCTACGGGGGGTGGTGCAGAAATGAACCCACATGGGTTATACCAGCTACAACAACCTTATGCGGGGTTCCCACCTTAATCGAACCCAACTGTCACGGAATATTATGAAATTTTTCGGACGATGGGCCATCAACCTTGGATGTGCGCAATTATGCAGAAGTACTCCAGTGTCCCAAACAATGCATACTATGAGTTTTGTGCTTCCACGACTCACAACACTGAGCAGTGCAGGGCTCTCGACACTTTGGCGGACCGGTTGGACCGACCCTCCTACTAGGTGAATGAGGCTTCCCGGGGCCGAGGAGGCGGTATGCGCGGCGGCCGCACAGGGGGCGGGGGTTCGTTGAAATGCTACAACTGTGACCAAGAGGGTCACGTGGATCGGGAATGTCCCCTTCCCCGACGTCCTTGGTTTTCCCAGTGCTGCGTGAATGCCCATGCAACAGAGGATTGTCCATAACTCATCAAGAAGTGGGAGGAACAGGCACGACAGAGGGGCGCGAATTTGGTAAACTCTGAACCTCGAGGGACCGTGACTCCGGCCATGCAGAATGTAGCCATCGTGACACGCGGCGGCAAGAAGACGGGAGAGGACGCTCATGGAAAGGAGTCGGTCCGAGCTATTCGGCCTGCCTCCCCGAAACAACTGATCCAGCCGGACGCACAGAAGAGGTACTTCCAGAAGGTGGTGGAGGATTTTGCTCAGATGGGGGGAGCCAGAGGCCTTGAGGTACCCTCGACGACTGGCTCCAGAGAACAGAACACTACGAGGACCTTGATTGAGGAATGGCTTCAGATGTTCCTCAAGATTGTTGATAATGCTTCGATGCGGGACCAGCTCAAGCATACCCTGGAGGATGCATTGCAGGGGAATACAGGGCTGAGGGAACCTGTGGACACAACACCCCAGTATGTGTAGCGAGTCAAGCAGAACAAGCGACGAATGGGAAAAGAGTTCCGGCTTAACACGCAGGTTGCAGGATTCCAAATTAGCGATACCATGCTTGATATAGGGTCTGACGTCAACATCCTGCTGCAGAAGATGTGGGAGGCTCTTGGACGGCCACGGCTGACCTACTCGCAAATCCAAATCAGAATGGCGAACCAGTACTGCATTGTGCCGATCGGCCGACTCGAAGGTGTCGAGGTCGACATTGCAGGGGTGAAGACTTACACAGATTTTGAAGTTATTGATATTATGGGAGACAAGGATCCTTACCCTGCCCTGTTAGGCATCGATTGGGCTTTCGAGAATTATGCTATCATCGACCTAAAAAAGGAGCTGATGATATTCGAAGATGGAGAGGTCTGGGTCAGTCAGGCTCTCGACCCTTATCAAGGCCCGAGATATACCGAAACGGTGGATAACCGGGAGGATGCTCAGATTTTGGACAACCTCTATCAGATGACAGCAGGGAAGTGGGAAGATTATATCAACCCGACCACGACCGGTTCTGTCAGTTGGCGTAGTGTCTAGAGCTCGGAGCTAGAGTCGAAACTAGCATGGGAAGACTGGCAGCAGGGTGGGTATGAGACCAACACGCGGAGGTGTGCCAATATTTCTTGGGTTCGTTGGATTGGCGTGGAGATCCGAGGGTACCCTACCCTGTTGAACATGCAAGCCGTCAATACATTTATTGCAAAAGTAGAGGACACGGTACTAGAAGGAAGTAGGATACCACTTTTGGACGTCGCACTGCAATCCACATCAGCACGGTGGTGGAAGAATCACTGCAAAACTCTGTTGCGGTGGAGTTGTGTGGCGGAGGCTTTGAGGGCACAGTTCAAAGAAGACGAAGGACCTCACAGCTGGCATAGGTACCATGGGACTTCTGATCCAAAAGACCACCTGAAAACCTGTGAAGAGCAGTGGGGAAGTATAGGGTACCCAGAAGAGCTGTGGGTTCATCGGTTCGTCCACTCTTTAGATACCATTCCCCACACGTGGTACCTAGAAGAAGAATGGAAAAGAGGGACCAGCTCCTGGCCAAAAGTCGTGAGAAAATTTGTGCGGTGTTTTTCCTTCGAAGGAGAGACAGATCTTGTGTCCCGGGAATTGCAAGCAATCAAGGGGGTACTATTTCTCTGTGATCCAAGGACTGACGGGAGGACGTTAACATTCCATCCTGAGGGCAGGCGTGAGTTGGCTTGGTAGCAGATCGATGGCAATCCGAAAATGATGGTCTGGAGGACCTAAGGCACCTGTACTTCGAAGAGAATGAAGGCGAGCGGAGCATCAAAGACAAGCCAAGCACTGAGGGCGTCCATCTTCTCCCGCTAAAGACAAAGAAGTTGAACATTGGTACGGATGAGAAACCCAAACTGGCTATCGTTGGAGATTACTGGGACGAGGAGACGACAAGGGAAATTTTCAGCCTCCTCCAGGAATACGAAGACCTATTTCCTTCATCAGTTGCAGATTTGAAGGGTATCAAAGGTGACCTCGGGGAAATGCACATTGTGCTGAAACCAGATGCCAGGCTGGTAAAGCATCGACCCTA
Source organism: Pinus albicaulis (assembly GCA_034641835.2). Classification (NCBI taxonomy): domain Eukaryota; kingdom Viridiplantae; phylum Streptophyta; class Pinopsida; order Pinales; family Pinaceae; genus Pinus; species Pinus albicaulis. The sequence goes on from CM076579.1 coordinate 31,251,122, forward strand.
TCGGTTAAACCCACGGATCAAAGAAAAGGTCAAGAATGAGATTGATAAGATGCTGACCGCAGGTCTCATCTTTCCGGTTGAAGAAGCGGAGTGGGTGAGTCCTATCGTCATTCAGAATAAGAAGGATAAGTCAGAAATCCGAGTCTGCGTCGACTACCGAAGTCTGAACAACGCCTGCATCCATGATGCGTTTCCCACTCCTTTCAGCGACGAAGTATTGGATCATGTTGCGGGAAATGAAGCTTACTCCTTCACTGATGGCTTTTCGGGTTATCATCAGGTGCACATTGTGGAAGAAGACAAGACGAAGACGACGTTCACCACCGAGTGGGGGTCGGTCGCATACCACATGATGCCGTTTGGCTTAAAGAATTCCCTGGCCGTGTTTTCCTGGATTGTCATCGCTGCTTTCCGAGAGTATATCCACAAGTTCCTAGAAGTCTACATGGACGATTGGACCGTCCATAGTTTGCTGAAGAAACACGCCACCCTATTGCGTATCATGTTCGATTGGTGTCGCCAGTTGCAGATTTCCTTGAACTTGAAGAAATGTATTTTTGCAGTTCCTTTCGGCACACTGTTAGGACACGTAGTGTGCAAGCAAGGGGTCTGCGTCGACCCCACCAAGGTAGCAGTGATCTTCCACATGGAAGCCCCCAAAATGGTGAAGCCGTTGCGGGCACTGCTCGGGCACACAGGATATTATAGGCGGTTTATCCGAAATTACGCGAAGATCATTGCTCCCTTAGAAAAGCTCTTGCGGAAGTCGGAAGTGTTCCAGTGGACAGAGGAGTGTCGGATGGCCCTTGACACCTTGAAAGAAAAACTGGCAACGACGCCCATTCTGGTTCACCCGGATTGGGATAAGCAGTTCCACGTGCACATTGACACTTCCAGTATTGCACTAGGGGCTGTCTTGGCACAACCAGGGGAGACGACCATTGACCACCCGGTTTACTTTTCCAGCCGCAAATTGTCTAATGCCAAGTGGAATTACACCACTACCGAGCGGGAGGCCCTTGAAATGGTGTATTCGCTCCAGAAGTTCCACCACTATCTTCTGGGAGGAAAATTCAAGTTCTTTACGGATCATTCTGCGTTGAAGTACTTGGTCAATAAGCCCGTCTTGGAAGGACAGATTTGTCGGTGGTTCCTGTTAGCCCCCGTGTAAATTTTTGACAGGCAAAGTAGGGGGCTAAATTGTTTTTGAGCCTTCAAGAAATGCATCTCCCCTGAAGACACATCATCCTTGAAGTCTCTTGTGCCTTTTCCCTTGATAAAATCCCCTCTGTTGACCCCCATTATAAAGCTTCTCTGATTGTGAAAAATTGTGTTTTCAAAGGCCTTCATTTACCCCTTGTACCCCTGCAGAAATTATTCATTTCATCCCTTTTTCCCTTTGTCAAAGTCCCCTTTTTATTACCCCCAAATTCCCCCCCTAAACCTTCTAAATATCCCCATGCCCCTCTAAACCATACATAATACCCTTGGTTTTCATCTTTTCCCCCTCTTTCCCCTATCGTTACCTTTCCCTGGCCTTAAAATGCATTAAAAATGGCCCAAAAAGCCATATTCTCCATAATATGGGGCCTAGCCCCTTTCGGTCAAGCCCCTGCGCTTTCCCCCTCCACGTGACCCGTGCGCTAAAACCACCCGCTAGCCCGAAAGGCGCTTACCGCAGAGTATGTATCAGAATCATTTTACACTGTCGATCTGTACAGATCGGATGATCGTCGGGGTCCCACAACGTCCATCGTTCAACCCGTTCACTCCTCTAATCGCATCATTCACCGTTCATTTACCCACAGATCAACGGTCCAGAATGCACCTGCCGCCTGTGGTCCTGCACTCGCTCACTGTAAAAAAACCACCGGTTTCTATCACACTGCCTTTCGGAGGTAGGCAGTAATTTCCGATTGGCCAGTGATTCCATACATCATCCGACGCGTGGCACCGGTACGACTAGAAACCGCCTGCTCATCGCGCGTTAACGTTCGGCATAAGATACGGAGCGATATGCATATCAGCCATCCGATCTGGGGTGCCCCATCCGACGGTCGTCGCTTCACGAAGCTGCGCGCAGGTTAACCCAGGCAGCCGTACCCCTGGCCCACCATTCGTCGCCCTCTGCTGCGTTTCCCACCGTCGATCTCCTCGTGAGATTGGACGGCCCAGATTTATTCTCACCCCTACTATTGATTGTCCCGTCATCTCTCAGACCTAACACGTCACCACTCTACGTGTCTCCGTCGTACATCCACCTCGCCCTCATTATATATGTTCATTCCACAGTCAAACATTCGTTTTTTTACGTTAAATTTCTCTGCATTCCGCCAACCTGCCACCAGAGCATTTCTCCACCATTCCTCTACGTTTTTCGCCAGTCATTCGCAGTCCCATTGTCATCCTCGTAGTCATCCACATCATCCGACCCCATGCATGGTTTTCTTAAAAGTTTTCGTTTTTTTGCAGGGTTACAGAGAGGCGGAAAACCGCCATGGTTCATATGTACTATTGTAATGGCGTGTTGCGCAGAGAAAGTTGAATTTGGAAGCTGGTACTACAGGGAAATGTCCGGAAAGGTAGCGGCGGCATAAATATTATCCAAGGAAAGTTCAATCTCCGCGAAAAACCTATCCGGCGCCATTGAAACCCAGATTTTGCAGATCGAGACATTTATGAAGTGGCGGAGAAATATCAGCTAGTGATCATGGATTTCAACGTTCAGTATTGAGGATTTTAAGCCTTAATCCAGAGTTATAAAGGCAGAGTACCAGATCGAAAATCCCATGGATCACACAGAAGGTACAACACGCAGAAAACCATATCATCGGGGTTTTCACATCAGCAGAATGTTGCTTCTGAGCACGGACACAGAATGCATTATGGTTTCAGTATACATTGTGTCCAAGAGAAGTCCCCCCCCCCTTACAGCAGTCCTATGCTATCAGAAGCATTTGTTGCACAGTATGGCAGGCCCTAGCATCATTTATTTACCTTTTGTTTATTTACCAGAAGTACTGCAGAGCACTGCAGCCAAAGTACACCAGAGACATACCAGAGTAAATGGAAAACTGACAAAGACCATTCTTTCACCCAAGAGTGCTACAGATTAATGCACAAAATTTATACAGAATGGGCTTTGGCCTTCTTCCTCTTCTGAGTTTTTAATGCTGCATTTAGTTTTTCACCTATCTTCTCTGCTCCACTGGAGCTATAAATTGATGAAGAAAATCATTGTAAAGGTTGTTGATCAGTTATTAGAGAATTGCAAGTAGTTTATTTTGCGACATAGTCTATGTGTAAAGTTGTAAGATAGGCTGAGGAAGATGTTTTCGGACTGAGTGTTCAGCTGTTGGCAATGTTGTACTTAACTGGTGTTGCTATTTAATATGACAAGCACATTTCGTTGGATCCTGATCTAAAGCAGTGGTGATGTTTTCCTATCTCTGTGTTTTAATTCATTTCATTTCGTTTCTACTGGCTCGCATTAGAATATTGGCATAGGATTTACCCTTGTTAGGTACCCTATGTTTCTGCTCTCCTTGCCTTTGATGTTTTCTACTAAATGTGTTATATGAGAATTGATTTTAGTTGATTTAACTAGTGTAGTGGATGTTATTGCGTGCTCTCTGATGTATGAATTAAATGAATATGTTCTTAGATGTTCTTGTTAGGATTTAGCTGGATGATTTGGGAACACTGGGGATTAGAGTTAGCCCTATCCACTAGGATCCTTGTGCGACCAGCTGGTCTTTAACTATGCATCCTGAAACTGTGTTGTCCCCTCCTCTCTTACCATTCCATACCACACTTTCATCTTTAAGATCCAACGTTTTAAATGACTAGCCCAATTGAAAGCCTGCCTATTGATTAGCAAGAAAATCCTTTCCTGACTCCATTGCCCAATGGTTTTGAATTCTCCCTTGAATACTTCACCTCTGCCTTCATCCTCTTTGCTCATTCTTGTCTTACACTGAACCCTTCTTTCCTGATAACCAGCAACCAAACAAAAAATCAAAAAAACAAACTCCGAGCCTTATAAATAGCCTAATATCTTAACACCGAGCTTCAAAGACATATACCTTTGAAATATCATAGAGAGATCCCTCTCTGGACCCAGGAGGGCTAGATCCTAGGGTCTGAAAGTGGTTTGATGTTGTCTCATCTTTTGGTATTGCCAACCTTGCCAAAACATGGGAACCCCAACATAATGGCGACTCCACTAGGGAAATTCTGAGTATTTCTCACCTTCTACATCATAAGAGCCTCAGAAACCTACAATCTCTGGTTAGGCTAGCAGTTAAACATTCCTATTCATAGATCAACCTCTATACCATTTGTTGTGTTCTCCCACACTCTTAGACAGAGCCTGGAAAGGGCCAGGTAGCCTCCAGATCTCACACTCTTTCAGAGGTGACATATCTGGTAAATGCCCTTTTAGTCAATCTCTGGTTAGAGTTTGCTGTCTTTGGAAGATATCCTTGAAAAGGGACATCTCATAAGCACCGTGGCGGACAATGTACCCTCCAAAAACATCCTAAACCTTCCACCTGGCGACTCCACAATTCCTAAACGATTTAAAGACTCCACTGGTGATCAGTAGGCCTGCTGATTATCTTGGTTCACATTAGACCCCATTGGGAGACCAGCCTCCATAACAACATCAACCACAGTAGAATTAAAAAGCAAGGTTAGGCTGCTTGGTCAGCAAACAACATTCTGGCTTCAAGAACCATTCATACAAGAGCTTATCCTAACCCAGAACCACCTGAAATAGTTGACAACCCTGAGAGCATCCTCAAGGGATCTCCTGCACCTAAACAATCAACTATTTCCAGCCACATCCATAGAGCTAACTCTACACCAGAAAACTTTACAGCTCTATCAGACCCACTTTTTGACCTAGGCACTCAAAACAATGTACCAAGAACTAGGTCATTCAGTGTTCTAGACCAGCCAGACCTTGAGTTTCCAATTTCACCACCTCAAAGTGGTAAGCACCTTGGGAATAGACAAACCCCTCCATCTACACCTCTTGATATACACTTCATTCAAAACTTGGGGCTCAGTCACCCTAGATCTGCTCATTAGTCTTCTTTTGGTCACAATATCCCTGTCATCCATATACCAGCTGCCCAAGCCAACCCTTTACCTCATCAAAACACCATCATGGCAGCCTGGTATGCACCCTTGGTTTTACCCCAGCCTCTAATACCTTTACCCAATGATTATCAATCAAAGATCCCACACTTCACTGCAAAAGAGTCTACCACAACCCAACACCATGTAGATAGGATGGAAGATTATTTTGACTACATGGAAATAGATGATGATACAATCAAAATGAGAATCTTTGCCCAGAGCTTAGGGGGTGATGTGAAGAAATGGTTTAAAGGCCTACCTCCGGGTAGCATTAATGATCTTCCATCTCTATATCAGACTTTCATAAACAAATGGGAGGTTAAGGCCAACCCTCACCAACTCCTAGCAGAATATATGAGCCTTAAGAGAAACGTAGGAGAGAGTGTCCATGATTACACAATGAGATTTAACAGCATTTACAATGCTCTTCCTCCACACATGAAACCTCCCAAAGGTATGGCTCTAGCGAAATACCCCAAAGGCTTTGATGCTGACATGGCCTACCAGCTTAGGGAGAGAGATTACAACACGTTGGAAGACATGCAAAAAGGAGAAGTGAGTGTAGAGGCTAATCCGATTGAGAAAAGAGAAATATTGAGAGCTGAAAAAAGGGTAACATATAGAGATGACATTGTAGCTTCCACATTCGATCCAAATTATGACCGCTTATCTAAAAATATGGAAAGGCTACAACAAATGATGGAAAAAATGGTTGTCTTAGTCGGTAACCAAAACAGAAATCAAAACCATAACCAGAACCAAAACTTTAGAAGAAACAATGCCACTCCCAACAAACAAAGAGAATCAGATCAACAAGTTATTCCCCCATTCCAAGAGAAATTTTTAGATGAAGATGAGGGAATCATAGAAGAGTCTGAGGGGAATACAATAAATATGTTTGAAACAAAGATTCAATCCATAACTGTTACACAGAAGAAGATAACTCCTCACCATCTTATTGGGATGAGGAATGGTTAGAAACTGAGGATTACAGGTTAGGATTTGAAAATGCCATGATGCAGGTCAGAGAACAATATGAAATTAGAAGCAAAAAGAGCCAAGAAACTTCCAAACCAAAAGCTTCTGAGGTCACCATCAAGAAAAGACCTGAGAAAACTTCTAAAGCAACTGCTGAAAGTAACAAATCAGCAGCTGAGAGTTCTGGAAAGAACAAAGAAAAATACATCCAAAACACTGATACACAAGGTAAGCCAACTAGCAGCACTAACACTACAGTTAGTACTCCTAATAAAACAGTTTCTAACACTATACATAATGAGAATTAGCACACTGATTCAGCCACTAAGGTAGTGGCTAACAAAACAATGTTGAACATTCCCAAGAGCCAGTCCACTTTCAATCTGGAGAGTGAGATTGCAAAAATTAAAATCTCTGTCCCACTCTTTGAGTTGGCCACTCAGGATGTATATAAAGGCCAAATTCTGAAAGCATTAAATTTAGGTGAGAAAAGTGACACTGTAAATCTGAGTGATGATCAACCTACCCTTCTGTTTGGTCCAAAGATAGAAGGAAAGTTTCAGGAAGGGGTAGTGCCCCCTTTCTATATCAGTCTTAATATCCATGATAAAATTCTCCACAATGCAATGCATGATTCTGGGGCGTCACACAACCTGATGCCTAAAGTAGTGATGGAAAGATTAGGCCTAGAGATAACCCGTCCCTACAAAGACCTATATTCATTTGACTCTAGCAGAGTAAAGTGTCTTGGCCTAATTAAAGATTTATGTGTGAGCCTTACCCAGATTCCAGCCAAGTGTATGGTCATGGATGTTTTTGTGGCAGATGTGCCACCCAAGTATGACATGCTATTATCAAGATCATGGGGAGCCAAGATGCAAGGAACAATGCAGATGGATGGAGCCTATGCCACAATCCCAATATTTGGCCAACTTAGAAGACTGTACAGGGAAGCACAAATGAAATTCCTGGTTAGTAGCCCTGAAAAGCCTGAAAATTCTCCTCTATACTCTGTGCATACAGACTTGGATTCCTTTATCTTCTGCAATGATGAAACTTTGGGGGGACCAGAATCTGAAAACGTAGATACAAGCAAAGGTACACATGATGAAACAGAGCCAATGGACTTTGACATAATGGCTACCCTAGACTCAGAGGAGGAAGATGTAGAAAACTTTGAACAGTGCACTGAAACAACAACGCAAAGTGAACCAGAAAAAAAATGCAATCAGCCAACTAGTCGCCCCTCTGATTCCCACACAGATGACGAAAAACAAAACAACCCACAACCTAGTGCAACTCCTATAATGAAACATAATGGCGAACCTAGCTGTAGGGAAGGAAAGAATGACAAACTCGAGAATGAAAACTTATGGGAAATGAATTTCGATGGGTCATGCACCAAGAGAACTGCTGGAGCAGGAGTGTCGATACGTAACACAGAGAGTGACTACGCAGAGAGCCATGCCTTCAACCTGCACTTCAAATGTACAAACAATATTGCAGAGTACAAGGCTCTCATCCTAGGTTTAAACCTGTTGAAAAAACTAGGAGCCCGTAGGATAACTGTGCGTGGGGACTCCGAGCTGATTATCAAACAGGTGAATGGTGAATACACAACGAAACATCCTAGATTGAGAGCTTACAGGAATGACACTATGGATTTATTAAAAACATTTTTTGAATATGAATTAGTGTTTGTTCCTAGGAGTCAAAATGTCATTGCAAATGGATTAGCTTGCCTAGCTAGTTCATACCCTAGGACTCCAAGCGACCAACAGATCATCATTCATACCAAATTTAGACCTGCAGTGCTGGACAATGAGAAATATTGGCAGGTTTTTGAAGGAGATAAACAGATTGAAGCTTTTTTGGTAGGCAGGAACGAGTTTGAAATTTCTGATTCAGACTCTAAATCTGACATTAGCTTCCTAGGTGAAGAATCCTCAGACGAGGAATAAACACCTTGTAACATAGAAATAAACTCTTTAAACGAACAGATTGGAAATCCAAATGAAGAATGTGAAAACGCAAATAGTGAAGAAGTAGAGGTGTTGCAGACCAAAGATAGGAACATACCTCGAGGTCTGACACCTTTAGAAGACCTTTTTGACTTTGATGATGTGGCAAAAAAGCCCACTATAGAACATGCAGACTCCGATGTTGAGGAATGCAACATAGGAACTAAAGATAAACCCAAGATGATCAAATTGGCTAAGTCCCTGCCTGCAAACATGAAAAAGAAATACATTGACCTATTCAAGGAATTCATTGATGTGTTTGCTTGGATTTATGAGGACTTAAGGGCTTATGACACAAACATCATACAACATAAAATACCCTTGAAAGAAAATCAGAAGCCCTTTTGACAAAAACTTCGCAGACTAAACCCAAAACAATTGCCTGCAGTAGAAAAAGAGATTAAGAAGATGTATGAGGTAGGTATAATTGTGCCTGTGAGGTTCTCTGACTGGGTATCAAACCCAGTGGTTGTGAGAAAGAAAACAAGGGAGAGAAAATTGTGCATAGATTTCAGAAATCTTAATAGAGCCTCACTCAAAGACAATTACCCTTTGCCAAAAATGGAACACATTCTTCAAAGGGTAGTCGGCTCTAAAAGGATCTCCCTGCTAGATGGTTTTTCAGGTTACAACCAAGTCTTAGTAATCCCAGAAGACCAACTCAAGACGGCCTTTACCACCCCATGGGGAACTTTTATGTATGTAAAGATGCCTTTTGGATTGATGAACGCTGGTGCAACCTTCCAAAGAGCAATGGACATAGCTTTTTCAGATGAAATAGGACACTTCATTGTCATCTATCTGGATGACATAAAATTCTATTCTAAGATTGAGGAAGAACACCTAGAACACCTAAGAAGAGTGTTTGAAAAATGCAGAAGGTTTGGTCTGTCACTAAATCCTAAAAAGACTGTATTTGGACTGCAGGAAGGTAAAATTCTTGGCCACATTATATCTGAGAAGGGAATTAGGATAGACCCACAAAGAGTTGAGGGAATACTACAAATCACACACCCAAGAAACATCAAAGAGTTACAGTCCTTCATTGGGAAAATCAACTTCTTAAGGAGATTTATTCCCAACTTAGCTGAACACCTTAGAAATATGACCAACATGTTGAAGAAAGGTGTAGGAGTTAAGTGGACTGTTGAAGCTAAGAAATATTTTGAATTAGTTAAAATTGCACTCACCCAGGCTCCTGTCCTAATCAGCCCCGATTTCTCAAAAGATTTCCTAATTTTTTCATTTTCCTCCAAGCATACAATAGCTGCAGTTTTACGGCAGAAAAATCCAAAGGGAATGGAACAACCCATTTCTTTCTTCAGCAAAGCACTCAGGGATGCACCCTTGAAATACAACATTATGGAAAAACAGGCCTATGCTCTGATTAAGGCCTTGAAAGACTTTAGGGTGTACATACTGCATTCCCACACCATCTCCTATGTGCCAAATATAGTGGTTAAAGACATATTGTCCCAAGACCCAGATGGGAAGAGGGGCAAATGGATTGCTGTGATCTTAGAGTACGACCTTGAGATAAAACCCACCAAACTAATCAAAGGTCAGGGCCTAGCTCAATTAATGGCCAAATCAAATCTACAAGCCCTGGACATTAACATGGTAAATACCTTGGATGAGCAACAGGAATTTCCTGATCCCACTGTTGAGGAAA